>JAQIYA010000654.1:0-18000 GCA_034699355.1 Microtritia minima
CGAAAACTCATTGAAGGCGTTGATTGAGCTCGAGATCGGGTTTGATATTTTGAACGCACAGATGGGAGAGATTGCGAACGAAAGAGTGGTCTGTGATGTGCAGAACGCGCGACCAATTCTAAAGTTATACCTGTGTCTGATTCAGAGTCAGCACTTCCACGAGGTCTTCCAGTATAAGGTGGCAGAGAATAAGCATAAGTATCGGAATAAGAATTAACAGCGGTTTCCGATCGAGTTCGAGATACCGGTCGAGTGGTGTTAATCGATGGCAGCGAATCAGTTCGCCTGTACGGTAGAATTTTCGGCAAATTTTGCATTTCCTTTAATGGCGGAAATTTCGATATATACCACTCCGGATGTTTGGCGCGTCCCTGAAGCCAATGCGGCGGACGATAATATCTTCCAGACCTGAGCCGCTCGTGTTCGGGCGGATGAAGAAACCTATACTCATGGATCGCTTCGCGAAGATTTTGAAAACCGCGCGCATTAATATCGTTGATATCCTGATAGTACATATCGGTTTCGACTGGAACTCTATCGGCTAAAGACATAAACAATAGCGTCAGTCGCGGCATATCGTTGCCTATATTCCGGCCGGCGATGGCCGACAGACCGAAGTCGACGTACTTCAGCACAACTCTTCTCTCATTCTTGCCAATCATCGACTCGTCCTGTTTGGCGTAATTCTTGAATACCATTACATTTTTGGCGGAAATGTCTCCGTGTCTGACCTGATGGTCGTGAAGGCACAGTAGACCGTCGGTCAGCTGTTGGATAATACTTACGCACAATTTCTCGGTTAGAATCTCCAAACTTTGATCGCAATTCTGTAGAAATTCAAATAAGTTTCCGTCGATCGCCAACTCCATGACCACATAAAAGCGTCTTTCGCTAATGAGATAACTATCGTAAACATCGATGATATTCGTGTGCCGTAACTGCGATATGATTCGCAACTCACTCTTTCCCGCTTCGAGCATATCGTTCTCCAAATACACGAACTTAATGGCCACTGATTGGCCATTCTGTGTGTCCACTCTATCGGTGCCGTCCGAATCTCTAACAAACCGCTGAGAGTTAACGTTACCCACGCCTCGATAAACCACACCATTCGCTCCCTCACCCAACTCGTCATTCTCGTCCAAATCGAAACCCGTTTCGCTCAATATCTTCAAATCATAGTCATTGATATCGCGCACACTTTCATTCGCTGCGCTTCGGATCACTCTATAGCCATGAAATCTTACCATAATTTAATGAATAAATTTTGTGATTTAAAATTTTGATTCTTTACTTCACTTTACTTTACCTTTCGTTTTATATTATTTTTATGAAAATTTATAATATTTAAAAAAAAATAATTTTTTCAATAAATTTTTCTTTAAAATAAAAATCAAAAGTTAATTAATTAGTATTTAATGAAATATTTTTAATCTCAACAATTAAAAGCACTTCACATGTTTATATAAATGATTGGAAAATAAATTGTGTGCGTCTCTAACAATGCTTTTATTGTAGAAATTAAAATATTTTATTGAATACTAATAATACTTTATATTTTATCTTTTATTGTAAGAAAAATTGTTCGAAAAATTAATTTATTTTTGCGCAAAAAGCAAAATATACTGTTTTATCTGTTAATTCTGTATATCTATTATTGATTTAAAAAATAATATAAAAAAAAGTAAAGATAAAGTAAAGAAAATTAAAGAATCAAAATTATAAAACACAAAATATATTCAGTAAATTATGGAATTATTTCATGGCTATAGAGTGATGACAAGCGCTTCGGATGTAAGAGAAGGCAATATCTTTGTCGCAGATTTGGAGACATTGAGCGAAACGGGTTTCGATTTGGATCGCAACGACACGATAGGTCAGGGAGCGAATGGCGTGGTTTACGGAGGCGTCGCTAACGATAACTCCGTGCGATATCTTATAGATTGGGACGGAAACCAAACAGTGGAGTACCTGAACGGTGAACAGTTGGCCATTAAGTTCGTGTATTTGGATAACAAAATAATGCCGCGTATGATCGAAGAGGGTATGAATGAGTTGTGAATCATATCGCAGTTACGGCACACGAATATCATCGATGTCTACGATAGTTATCTCATTAGCGGGAGAAGACTTTATATCGTTATGGAGTGCGCGACAGATAGCAGTTTGAGTGTATTTGTGGATGAATGCGATTTAGATGTGGAGACTATGACTGCGGAACTGTGCGCGAGTTTTATTCAACAGCTGACCGACGGTCTGCTGTATCTGCACGACAATCACGTCAATCACGGAGACATTCACGACAGAAATGTAGTGGTATTCAAGAATTACGCCAAACAGGACAACGCTATGGTCGGCAAGAATGATAGGAGAATTGTGTTGAAGTATGTCGACTTCGGTATTGCAGACATTGTTCGGTTCGAACAACATTACGACTTATACGACATCTTCAAAGCAGATGTGCACGAATTGACGGTAGTGTTTGAAGAGTTGGCCGACACCGTTCCCGACGATCCCAACGATGTCGGCAAAAATTTTCTTATGAATATCTATCGTAAGGATATTTCCACTTTGAAAGACCGCCGGTTTCGCAATCTTCGCGATGCGATACTTCATAATAGGTTTCTTCATCCACCCGAACACGAACGGCTCAGATCGGGTAAATTCTATCGTCCGCCGCATTGGCTTAAGTGGCGCGCTAAACATCCGGATTGGTATATATCGGAGTTAACGGGTTTCCCTCCACTTCACAATTTACCAAAGAATATACGCCGCACTGAACAACAGATTCTTCTGCCGTACAGGCGTTCAAATTCGTGGCCAGATTCACTCCACTCCACCGATACCTCGCAGTCGATCCGATCCGACGCTTCACGTAACACTGCAAGACAGCGCTGGCCATGAATTTGATACCGAGTCTACGCCTCGAGGCAACCAGAATGACGAAAATCTGAGTCTGTTCGCGCCGTCCACCAGCGGCTACGGACAGGAAATGACAAACGCTGAAGATGTGAAAAAGGGTGAAAAGCGAAAGTTTGCCGAAATCGAAGATCTGAACGAATCTATTACGCAATTTCACGCAACTCTCACTGAACGCCGACGACGTCAGTTCGAACTGAGACCAGTGTCAGCGCAGTCAACAGCGGAAATATTGACGCCCACTCCCGAGAGAGATGATGACGAGGAGGATAGTGATTGAATTGAATGGATAACAAACTCTGCTGTCGTTGTGAAATGTTCTTCAAATATAATAATTAAACAATTTGGTTATATTATAATTTAAGAATTATATTAATTAATTTTTTGAAAGAACTTTACATTTAATGATACTGTAATAGTATTTCTATTACTGTTAATTCTTATTCTTATTCTCCGGAAGACCACAATAAAGTGCTGTCTATTAATTCGATGCGGAGTTGAATACAAATTGGATCTCCTCTCAAATAAACTTAATGTGAAGCAATTTATGTGATAATAAAAAAGATACATTAATATGATTTGTTTAACAATTCTAACGCTAAAGTGTGAGCAAATTTTTAGAGATTCTTTACCATATACTAATAAAATTATATATAAATAATGGATTACCGACGGGGTATAAATTAGGGTATTTAAAAGTCACTTACCTTTCATTAATCTGTTTTGATTAAAGAAAACAGATTAAATGATATATTACCACAATTTCTAATCAATGCTTTTATATTTCATATATTATATAAAAATGTCAATCAAAAACGAAATTATCTGACCGGATATAACCATACTCTAAAGGCGCCCGAAACACACCGCGCCGTCGCCCAAACATAGGACCCGTTACGCCTCGCCGTCCTCTACGAAAATTGGTTGTCCGCAAACGCGCCGATTCGCCATCACTCGAAGACACGCTCGACCGTCGACTGGATATATCGATTCCGATTCTAACATCCGGTGTCGCTGAACGGTCTGTACCGGGAAAGTGTCGATACGATCGTCTGGACGGCGGCCTAATTGGACGGTTAGACCTGCGATACGCCTTTGGATACCGAATTGGCTGCTCGTCTTCTTTCGAACTACTTTCGGGAATAGCATTTCTTCCCGGAGAATGATAGCCAACGGGATAGTCATCGTAAATATCATGCGGTGGTGACGACGGAGTCGATGGGCGAGACTGTATTTGGTCGATAGGTATGGGTTTTGGGGGATAACTAAAGGGATAGTCATCCATGTCTGCCATCCAGTCCTCCATCGAAACGAACGAAGCGTTTTCGGCCGACTCTGGAGAACGAGTTTGCGGCGAGTGATACCCGACCGGGTAGTCGTCATGAATATCAACAGATTCAGAGGGAGTGTTGGGTGGAGTGGGAGTTGAGGGCGGATAAGTGGGTTCGGGTATCGGCAAAGTGGTGGTCAAGGTATGGAATATTTTGGGCTGTTCTGTATGTTTTGCTACGTAAGTCTTTGGGGACTGGTATGACGAATAGACAGCTGGTGTTGACGGTGACCATAGAGACGCGAATCGCGATCCGCCCAATCCGGAATCGGCAGACGGGGCAGCGGTGGCGGCAAAATAGCGCGACGATTGAGGCGTCGATTGAATGGGAGACATAAAACTGCCCCAAGAAGTAGAAAACGGATCCGACGCTCGAGTGGTGGCCGCGAACTGATCGGTCCGCGTCGAGGAGAACGGGTCAGCGGTGGCCGCGAGTTGCGAGTCAGTGGACGGTGTGAGCAGAGAGGAGTACCAGTTGGACGAGAGTGAGGCCGAGTAAGGATCGAAGGACGAGGAAAACGGATCGACTGCTGACGAAGGGGTGACCGCTATGGACGGAGCGGTGACCGCTATGGACGGCTCGGGCGGTAGAGTGGGAGCGATACGAGTGTGCGCTGGAGTGGCGCTAAGTCTGGAGTATTCGGTCGGATGGAGAAAACTGTAGGCGACAATCATTGACCGCAAATTCCGGTACTGACTGTAACACGATTCGAGTGTTATGAGACTGTTTCGCCGGTCATCGGGAAAGTGTGGACAGCACTTGACGAGATAGACGAGCAATCGGGTGAACCTCTCGAGATCGTTGCCGAGATCCTCGCCCACGACGAGCCGAGACATACCGAAGTCGACGTACTTGAGCACAATTCCCCGCTCGTTCTTCCCAACCATACTCTCCTCCTGTTTGGCGTAGTTCTTGAACACCATTATGTTTCCGCCCTGAATGTCGCCGTGAGTGACCCTCTGGTCGTGAATGTACATCAGGCCGTCGCTGAGCTGCTCCACAAAACTGAGACACAGGCGCGCGTCGAGCGTCTCCTCGCCCTCCAGACAGCGGCCCAGATATCGCTCCAGATCGCCGTCGGTGGCCAACTCCATGACCAGATAGAGGCGACGATCGTCCATCACAAAGCTGTCGTAGACATCGATAATGTTCGGGTGTTTTAGCTCTGATAAGTGTTTGAGTTCGCTCTTACTTTCGTCATTCAGTTCGCCGTAAATGTAGGTATACTTGACCGCCAGCTGTAATCCTCGGAAAGATTCCTCCCATTGGCTGCCGTCAGCTCGCCGATGATATCGCTTACCTCTTTCGTTGCCCACACCTGCGAAGATCATACCGCCGGACAGTCCGGCGCCGATCAGCTGCTGACTGTTGACGTCGAATCCGTTTTTGGCGAGTATTGCCAAGTCTTCATCTCCGACGTCGTCCGAGTGTTCGCCCGAATCGGTTCGATAGACTTTAGATCTGGAAGTCATTAACTATTTGTTTACTTGTTTTTGTGTTTATTTGGAAGTGTTTGTGTTTTTTATTTAAAATTAATTAATAATTTTTTACTAATCAAAGTTTAATTTTAAAAAAAGAATTTATTTAGAAAAACAATTAAACTATAACTAAAAAATGTTAAATTATAACAAAAAAATTAAATTATATATAAGGCGTAAAATTTTTATTGTTTTAAAATTAAATAAAATTAAAATAATAAATATTTTATTAGAATAACGAGCCGTGTATTTCGGGCGCGTTAATACTATGGTTATATCCGGTCAGATGTTATCGTTGAGATTGAAATTTTTATATAATATATGAAATATTAGATGTATAGGAATCGATTTGTACATACATTATTACTGTTAATATAAACTTAAATATTTTCATATTTAATGTAAAATTTGATGTTTAATTATTGAAGAAAAACGCAAATTAATGAACGAATCGGAGACAAAACTCAACAAATTAAATTTAAATTAAATTTAAAAATAATATCTCAATTTTAAAAAATAAAAAACTTTAAAACTGGACATTTAGTTGTTCGACTGCACGACTGGACGTCTGGCATACCAATACTTTATATCTTTTAATTATAACTATCAATTAATCATAATATGGCAGTAAAATAGCGGATTGAGTTACATAATTATATTTCAATAGTAATTAGTTTATCACTAATTAATATTGCAATAACTATAGATAATGGCGTTGTTTTTAGAGTATAAATAGTTAAAAAGAATAAATAATTATTGTCTATAATTTTAAAAATTTATTTAATAGTATTGTGTAATATTTAAATATCTAAAGGAGTAATTTTTGATTTGTTGCTGATTTTAAATAAATCGGCTTTAATTAGTAAGCAAAACATATTAATTTAGATATTTATTTTGATAAAAATTTTTGGTAACGAAGTTATTGCCAAAAAAAATCAATATAAAAATCAATATTAAATCAGCTAAACATGAATCAATTAATTTTATGGTTTGTCTCTATTATAACGATAACAACGATAAACCACTGCTTATCGGCTACCATTGACTTGTCGATGGCTTCGTATAAAGTCAGACTCGACGGCTCTTTGGTTATCAACTGTTCGTTAAGCGTATCAAAACACGAGACCATCGAATCGGTCTCGATATTTAAAGATGGAAAGCAAGGTTTATATGTCGACAATAGTGAGTATAAAATATAATTTGATACCATATTCTTAGCACATTGTTATTTCTTTTATTTAGACAGTACTGTAAATAATGTAAGTTTGAAAACAATTTACTTAAATAAAAATATAACTTTTATTAATGCCTGAATTGCAAATAGTTTACTATCGGTCAGTCGGGAGCGTATAAAGTAATTAAAAATTCAAATTACGTCGTACTCGAAGCGCAATACTTAACCGACAGAGCCGGTGGTTTATATAAGTGCTCGGCTATAATAAAGCACGAGAAGAACCACACAGTGATTCAAAGCGCTATCAAATACGTGTCAACAGTGAAGGGCACAGGAATTGACAGCTTTGTGGTCCCCAAGAGTGCGGTCGTCGGCGACAGTTTGACACTAAAGTGCTCTTACTTTCTGTCGACGCACAACAAACTCGATAGTCTATCATTTGTCGCGAACAAAAAATTATTGTGCGAATTCAGAGGTGGGCTATGGTTTGGAACCACTCGTAATTGCATCGAACACGTGACCGATTTCTATTACGAAACGCACGCAAAACTAGTCACTTATATTCGGTCGATCGAAATGGCGAGCGTAAGCAAATCGAGTTCGGGTCTGTACGAGTGTCGACTTAACTATTTCGATGAGAAACATAAAAGAGTTAGCGTTAACGAGTCGAATGATGTGACTATCGTTGAAAGGGTAAACACAGGCGAACCGAAGACAATCAATAATATACCTGCGAAAGAAATAACTGGCGAAAAGGCCAACACTGGCGACACGTATGCACGCTCGCCATATGCGTATCAATCGATGAGAGCCGTCACCCGTATTGTGAAGTTCGACATTCGCGAGAGTGTGTCCAAACACAGCGCGGCGCGCACTTTGCATCTCACGTGCGCCTACAGTCTGGCCGATGGCGACAAGTTTGATCAGTTATACTTCCACTTTAATTCCACCAAATTTTGCGAGTTTTACGGCCAAAGTGTCAAACCGTCGTCCAAGTGCTCCACCGGTGTGACCCCTATAAGTGTATACGAAGGGTTTACGAAAAAAAATTAGCGCTAATGTTCGAGCGGTCGAGATTGAGAACATCGAAAAATGGCGGTCTGGTGTGTACGAGTGCGGACTTCGCTATTTGAAGCCATACCGAAAGGGTCAGTACATCACCGGCGACGTGAACGTGCAGATACCGGTGTTCGGCAAGAAAGTGAAGTCAGCGAAGAAACACACGCCATAGAGTGGCGGCCAATGACTGGCAGATGTAATCGTCATTATATGCTTTCAAATCAAATATTTTTTTTATAAATTAAACAATGCCTTAAAACAATTTCACAAAAACTGATTCTAATGTTTTGAATTTTACATATAAAAATTAATTATATTAAAAATATAAATATATATTAATATTTGAAATTTTATCTGAAATACCTTTGCTTTAATAAATTAATTAAAAATGTTATTTTGGCTTTAAATTTATTACTTTGGCTCATAAAACCTATTAAAAGGCAAACAAAATTAATGCCGATCTCGAGAGGTTAGGTTTAATTTCGCATAAATTAAAGTTTAGTAATTGGTTTAAATGTGATGAAATAATTTTATCGAAATGGTAAGATCGGTCGAGATTGCGAGAGTAGAGAAATAGCGTTCAGCTGTCTATGAGTGTCGACTTCGATATTTGGATAGAAATAAAACGGCGAATACTGTACAGAGTGAGCAAATATATGTGCAGATTGTTGTGAAACCGAAGAGTGGCGACAATGGACTCCTTTCGAGCGCCATATTTATTTGCATTCTCTTCTCGGCTTTTCTATTCGTTAAATAATTGTTTTGAAAATTCGTTTGTAATTAAATTCAAAATATAAAGTATGCCATAATTAAATTTTCACTAAACTTCATTGAATTCTAGAGAAATGGCTTCCTATTGCTACGATTGTGAACTTCGCTATTTGGATCGCAATTAAAATTAATATCTAAACTATGCTTTAAATAGATTTTTTAAATGGTATTCTATTGATGTAAAATATTTATTTTGTTTTTTTATAAATTTGATTCGTTTAAAATGTTTTAAATAAAATTATGTATTATTGAAAAATGATGTGTAATGAAGTTTTACTATTCATTATGAAGAAAATAAAGCAATAAATAAACACTAAACTTCAATTAAACATATTAATTGGGTAAAGATTTAAAAATGAATATAATTGTCACTAAATTTGTTTTGTATTAAAAGCTGTTACAGCTCACCAAAAATATATTATGATTTTAATCATTAAACTATTAAAATTCACTTATTTAAACATTAAAAAAGTCCAGTATTTGCAAAACTTTGAGTTTTGGCCTATATTTAAGTGGATAAGCTATTGGGTAAGGCTTGTATTATATTACAATTTATTTAATTATGGATATGCGAGCAATTGCTTAATGATTAATTAAATTAAATTAAATTAAAATAATTATTCACTAATTTAATATTTTTAAAAATACTATCAAATTACGCTGACATCAATGATTAATTTAATTGCTATTGCTTTTACCTATTGAAGTGAGTGGCGAAACACACAGTGTAACTCAAAAATGATAATTTATTACATAAACAATAATTATTGTTGACGTTCTACGAGTTGTTTATTTATTAAATATCTAAAATAAGTAATCTTTGAATTGTGGTTCAATTTAAATACATATAGCCATCAATCGTGAGTAAAATATATTAATAAAGATATTTATATTTGATATAAATTCTAATATCGATTTCATTTATCAATATTAGATCACGTAAATATGAATCTATTGGTTTTATGTTTTGTTTCTATTATAATGATCATAACTATTGACCGCTGCTTCTCGGCTACCATTGAGTTATCTATGAATACATATAAAGTCAGACTCGGCGGCTCTTTAGTGATCAACTGTTCGTTAAGCGTATCGAAACAAGAGGTGATCGAATCAGTCTCGATATTAAAAGATGGAAAACAAGGTTTATATGTCGACAATAGTGAGTTTAAATAAAAATATAAGTCTTAACAGGTTTTATAACGCAATTTATTTCTTTAATTTAGACATTAAACAATAAATAATGTTTTTTTTTGTTAATAATGTTTAATTCAAAATAGTTTACTATCGGTCAGTCGGACGCGTATAAAGTAAATTTACATTCAAATTATATCGTACTCGAAGCTCTAAACCTAACCGAAACAGTGGACGGTTCATATCAATGCTCGGCTATAATAAAGCTCGACGCGAACCAAACTGTGGTCGAAAGCGATATCAAACGCGTTGTTATATTGAACGGCACAGGAATTGACAGCTTTGTGGTCCCCAAGAGTGCGGTCGTCGGCGACAGTTTGTCATTAAAGTGCTCTTACATTCTGTCATCGGATGACAAACTCGATAGTCTATCATTTTTGGCGAACAATAGCTCATTGTGTGAGTTCAGAGCCGGACTATGGTTTGGATCCTCTATTCATAATTGCAGTGACAGAGTCACCGATTTCTATAACGAAGTGCGCACAAAATTAGTTACTTATTTTCGGTCGATCGAGATTTCGAGCGTAAATAAATTGAATGCCGGTGTTTACGAGTGTCGACTTAACTATTTCGATGACAACAGTACGCGATTTAGCGTTAGTGAGTACAGAATTGTAGATATTGTTGAAAACGTAAACTATGGCTCCACAGTTGTCGCCACAGTTAGCCCTACAGTTTTCACTACAGTTGGCTCTACAGATGGCCCTACAGTTTTCACTACAGTTGGCTCTACAAATGGCCCTACAGTTTTCACTACAGTTGGCTCTACAGATGGCCCTACAGTTGGCCAAACAGTTGGCCTCACAGTTACCCCCAGAGTTCGCAAAACCTATGGCCCCAAAGTTGGCAAAACCGCTGTCACCACACCTTTCCCTTACCCAATATCGGTCACTCGTATCGTCAAGTTCGAGCTTCGCCCGAATGTGGCCAAACAGCACACTGCGCACAGTTTGCAGCTGATGTGCGCTTACGGTCTGTCCGCTGACGACAAGTACGATCAGCTATATTTCAAATGGAATTCTACAAAGTTATGCGAGTTTTACGAGGGAGGCGTAAAGTCTTGCTCCGACATCGCGACCGCTGTCGATGTCACCGAAGCGGACAACAAAAAATATGGCGATAATGTGCGAGCGGTCGAGATTGCGAACGTTAAGAATTTGGGTTCGGGTTCGTACGAGTGCGGACTGCGCTTTAAGAAGCAATATCGAGACGGAAATTACGTTACAGATACTATAAATGTGGTGATTCCGGTCTATGATATCCGAACCGAACCGAAACCGAAGTCACCGAAGAAAAAGAAATCCTAGAGTGGCCACGAAAGGCTGCGACAAATTTGTTTGCATTCTTGTCTTATTATATTTAATATAAGTTAAACACATTTGTTATTAAATCCCAAAAAGTTTAACTCGATTTTGAAAATGTTTAATTAATTGTTTATACAGATTAAAATGCCGTGCATTTACAATAATACTGTATCTATACTGCAATAATCACCAAACAATGCGGACTTTATTTTTTTAATTGAAAATATTGTTTATTAATTAGTTTTTTTAGTAAAAATAATTTTAAAAATAAATTAATTCATAATAATAATGACGTCCAAAACCAAATTCAAAGCAATAAATATCATACCAGACAAAGACTTACTCGTAATAGAGAGAAACGGCTTTAAAATAAATCGTCGCAAAAGATTAGGAAGCGGTTGGTTCGGTGTTGTCTTTCTCGGCGTCGCGAACCGGCGATCGGTACGCTATATTCGACGAGCGGACGGCACTCAAACCGAACAGTCCGTCGCTGGCAAACCGGTCGCCATTAAGTTCATGTTTTTGGAGTTTTGTTATTTGCTGAGCAGAGGTAAGAATGAGTTGCGAATCATATCGCAGTTAAACCATCCTAACATAATCGACGTCTACGACACGTTCATTATCGGCAAACGAAGACTGTATTTAGTTATGGAGTACTGTCCGACCGGTAATTTGGACACCTTTTTTACGCCCAAACGCCCGAATATAAGCCCGAAATTATTACTGAGTTTTACACAGCAGTTAACCGACGGTCTGCTGTACTTACACGACCATCTCGTCAGTCACGGCGACATCAAACCAGAAAACATACTAGTTTTCGAGAATTATCGTAAACCGAATAAAGGAATGATTGGCCAGAATCGGCAAAATATTGTGCTCAAGTATGTCGACTTCGGTCTGGCAGTGATATTAAACAATTACAGTCACGATTTGACTCGATTGGGAGAAATTTTTGTCTATTTAGCAGATAAAACCGCCAGAGTTTCGGTAAAATTAAAGCGCGAAATTCACAAAATCGGTGATAAACGCAATCTTCGCGCCGCTATTCTCGAGCACCGCTTTATGCATTCCGAAGAGCACGACCGACTCATTTCGGCACACTTTCGCGCACCGACTCATTGGTTTAAATACGGCGACAGACGTCCAGATTGGCTACACTTCGCTCACGAATCTCGACCCCCATCTCGAGCTCTGTCTGATTCGTTTCTGAATCGATCGTCAGCTCCTAATTTGGATGGGTTTGAGTTAAGACGATATCAATCTTATCCCTCTTTCGACTCTCTTATTAAGATTACTCCGCAAACCTATTCGACGAATATTTCAAGAATTCCGCACAAACGGCAGCGCAATAATCGTCGACTTAAACATAGCCATAAAACAACGCCAATGGTTCGGTTTAAATCGATTTCGCCAACTCCTACCGAAGATAATCTAAAAAACCAAACAACCATTAAATCTCATAAAACCAGTGAATTGAAAGACAAACCAAACTTTAGATCCCGAACTCGAAAGGTTAAGTTTAATTTCGGGTAAATAAAAGCTGAGAAATTGTTATAAATCTAAAGAATTAAATTCATTCATTTTAATAAATATTGCATTTATTATAATAGCATTTCATAGTTAATAGATTAATCAAACATAAACGACAGTTTTAAAAATTCAAATTATAAAATATTGTATTAATTAATATAATTAACGTGAATATAAATTATAATAAATATAATTAAAATTATTTAAAGTTAAATTGTTATTATTATTTAAAAATTGACATCAATTGTGCAACAATTAAATATTAAACAGTGATGTTTATTATAACATCTAATCATTGTTTCATATTTCTTAAGAGTAAACAACACACTGTTGTCGACGCGCGTGTTATGACATTTGAATATAAAACAATTGTTGAAAATTTTTTGATTTTATACGTTTTAAAGAGTATTTATAATATAAACTATTCAGTTATTGATTTCAACAGAATTACTTATAAAGTTTAATAAAATCAATAGTAAAACGATATGAATTTCATAATCTTATCGTTCGTCGCAATTATAGCGATATCGACCGCCAGTTCCACACGTATCGTCGAGTTTGTGGTTCCCGAGAGTGTGACCGTTGGCCACAGTTTGAGACTAACTTGCGCTTACAGTCTGTCGGCGGACAACAAGTTTGATCGGCTCTATATCCACATGAATGGGACAAATTTGTGCGAGTTTTATGACAAACGCAAAGAGCCATCCTTTTGGTGCTCCAAAGGCGTGACCGCTATCAAAGTCACCGAAGAGGACGTTCGATCGGTCGAGATTTCAAATGTAGAGAAACGACATTCGAGTGTCTACGAGTGTCAACTTCGCTATTTGAATGCGAATGGAAAGGCGAATATTGTTAAGAGTGGAAAGAAAAGGGTGCGGATTGTCGACGATTTACAGCCGCAGAGTTCGCTGAACAATGGCGGCGAAGAAGAACTGCGTTCGAGCGCTAAATCGATTTGCATTCTCTTCACTATTATTCTATTCTTTAATTAATTGTTTTGCAAATTCATTTGTGATTGAATACAAACTAAATTTTTATATTGTATTATAGATTTAAAATATTGAATGTATTTTTTGTTTTGATTAACATCTTTAAGATTAAAATTCATTGTTTATAATTGTACTGTCATTTTATAAAATTTGAAAACAATACATAACATGGTATTTACAGAGTTGTTAAATGTCACGACTCACGCATTATGGGTAAAGATGGTGGCGGTGGAGGTAATGACTGAACCTTATATAACTTATTAACGAATTAAATTAATAATAATTATTATTATTTACTGTCTTTATAATCAAGTAATCACTAATCATTTTTGTCGATGCGTTGGTCACCACTGGTCATCGGCATTAACTAAAGAACTTCTGATAAGTAGATCATGAGTTGAACTTAATTTTCAATTTTATATAAACAAATTCCGTTCTCATCAACAGTGAGAGGAAGGCATGCAATATAATCACAGTTGGCGACCGATCATATGAAGGTCGATCATATGAAGTAACCGATTATATGAAGCAATTTCATAAACCATAATCCCTTTCCCATAGAACTAATGTTAAAAAGTAATCGTTGATATGAAGTTCAATGATATGAAGGAAACGATGATATGAACTGATTATTGGGACCAAACACATAGAAATACATGTAAATCAATGATATGAAGTGTTATTTGTTATGAACTGTTTTTGAATAAATATGCTTAATATTAAGCATTATTAGGCTTTTAACTTATAACAAGTTGAGTTTACAATTTAAAGTTTAAAATTTAGTATTTGTCATTTATGGTTGACCAGCAGTTGATTCACATTCGACTACTAATTAATAAAAATATATTTAAAGCTTTAAAAAACCAAAATAACTGACGTTTTTTACTCAATGTTTGAATTGAATGAATAAAATAAAGAAATTAATGTTTTGAATGATTTTTTTTATGAACAGATCATATGAAGGGTTTGATCATAAGAAGTAATTCCTAAAACCAAACCACTTCATATGATCGGTCGCCAACTGTATAAACATTGCATTTATAATAATAGCATTTCACAGTTTAATCGATTAATCAAACATTAAACAAACGTTTTAAATATTCAAATTATAAAATTTATATGACATACTAATCAATCATTAGTGAAGTTATTAAACAAATTAATGTTTTATTTGATATCAAAAAAATTTAAAAGTAAGGTATAAATGAAAATGTAAAGTGTAAACGAAAGATATTGCATTAATTAATATAATTAACATTAATAGAAATTATAATAGTTATAATGATAGATATAATTAAAATTATTTAAAGATGAAATTGTTATTAGTATTTAAAAATTGACATCACTTGTGCGACAATTAAATATTAAAGAGTTAATAGAGTGATGTTTATTATAACATTTAATCATTGTTTCATATTTCTTAAGAGTAAACTTTTAATTTCACAACACATTGTTGTTGACGCGCGTGTTATGGCATTTGAATATAAATAATTGTTGTAAAAGTTGTTTTGTTTTACATGTTTTGAAGAGTATTTGTGATATAAACTATTCAGTTATTGCTTTAAACAGAATTTCTAATAAAGTTTAATAAAATCAATAGCAAAACGATATAAATATGAATTTCATAATCTTATCTTTCGTCGCAATTATAGCGATATCAACATTCAAGCCGTACTTATCGACCGCCAGTTCCACACGTATCGTCGATTTTGTGGTTCCCGAGAGTGTGACCGTTGGCGACAGTTTGAGAATAACGTGCGCTTACAGTCTGTCGGTGGACCACAAGTTTGATTGGCTATATATCCGAACAAATGGGACAAATTTATGCGAGTTTTATGACAAACGTAAAGAGCCTTCCTTTTGGTGCTCCAAAGGTGTGACCGCTTTCAAAGTCACCGAAGAGAACACGAAAAAATTTGGTGATAATGTTCGGTCGGTCGAAATTGCGAACGTAGAGAAATGGCGTTCGGGTGTCTACGAGTGTCGACTTCAATATTTGAATTCGAATGGAAAGGCGAATATTTTTATCAGTGGGCAAAAAGCGGTGCGGATTATCAGTTCATCAGATATCGTCGAGTTTGTGGCTCCAAAGAGTGCGACCGTTGGCGACAGTTTGAGACTTACGTGCGCTTACAGAGTGTCGGCGAACGACACGTTCGATGGGCTACATATCATCATGAATGGCAAAACTTTGTGCGAGTTTTACGACAAACGCAAAGAGCCATTCTTTAGCTGCTCTAAAGGTGTGACCGCTATCAATGTCACTAAAGAGGACACGAAAAAATTCGGTGATAATGTTCGATCGCTCGAGATTTCAAATTTAGAGAACTGGAGTTCAGCTATGTATGAGTGTCGACTTCGCTATTTCGATCCAAATCGAAAGTCGAATATTGTTTCGAGTCGCGAAAAATATGTGCCGCTTGTCGTCAATTCAACGCCGAAGAATACACCGAACAATGGCTGCGAAGGACTGCGTTCGAGCGCTAAATTTATTTGCATTCTCTTCGCTGTCATTCTATTCGTTAATTAATTGTTTTGCAAATTCATTTGTAATTGAATACAAACTTTAATGTACGCCATAACTAAATATTTATATTGTATTATAGATTTAAAATATTAAATTTAATTTTTGTTTTGATTCGTTTATGATCTTTATTTAATATTCATTATCTATTATTGTAATGTCATTAAATAAAATTTGAACAAAATATATATAATCGATAATATAATAATTAGAGACTATTACTGTATATTTTGTTCATTATAATATTTGTAAATTAACTATTTTTCGTACTTTAAATTTTTTAAAATTAAATTATTTATAAATTGACTTAAATTTATCTCAATATATCAGGGATTTTGAAAAAAAACATATTCTTAGGTAGAATTTAATGTAAAAACATGCAGTAAATTACGGTCAAATTAGGCGAATTATTGACCGAAATTTTTAAAAGTCCAAAATAGTCCCTAATTTTAATGATAGATTATTTGATAGTTCATATTGTTTAGGGCGAGTGACACAATGTGACAGAATTTCACCGCTTTTTTGTAAATTTTTCTCCGGTAAGATGTAACAAATTACCGAATTTGATAGAAAAATTAATTCATTTCTAAATTTTAATATTAGGAAAAAATTGAATTAATTTATATTAATTGGATAAGAAAATCATAAATACTTTTAAATATAATATAAACCTATATTTTTTATCATATTTATAATAAAGAATTGTGTTTAAAAGGCAAATACGTTTTAAATTATCTAAAATTATTCAATAAATTTTTTATAGACATATTTAATTTACCGAAATTGACCTCCGTTTTTAGAAATACCATTAATATTTTTTCTGTTCATACCGAATATTACCTCAGTTTTTATTTTTTTTTAGCTGACCGTAAACTATTTACTATTCAAAGCTTAAATTGACTCATTAACGCATATATATAATTGAATATAAAAATCATTGTTTATATAAAACGTGTTGAATATTAGTTGTCAGTGGAAATATTTATTCTTAATATCTAAACAGAATTTCTGATAATAGTTAATAAAATCCATAGCAAATCGATATGAATATGAATTTCGTAATTTTATATTTCGTCGCAATCATAACGATATCCACATTCAAGCCATACTTATCGTCCGCCAGTTCCACGCGTATTGTCAAATTTGTCGTTCCCGAGAATGTGACCGTTGGTAACAGTTTGAGACTAACGTGCGCTTACAGTGTGTCGGCGGACCACAAATACGATCGGCTATATTTCTTCATGAAAACCACAAATTTATGCGAGTTTTATATCGGATATAAAAGCACAGCTTCGTCGTGCTCTAACGGCGCGATCGCTGTCAATGTCACCGAAGAGGACACGAAAAGATTTGGTGATAATGTTCGGTCGGTCGAGATTGAGAGCGCAGAGGAATGGCGTGCGGGTGTCTATTATTGTGCGCTTCGCTTTTGGGATCGAAATAAAATGGCGCGCACTGTACTGAGTGATCATATACTTGTGCCGATTGCTGTGAAACCGAAGAGTGGCGACGAACTGATGCTTAACGAAGTGCTGCGAAGTAGACATCGAAAAAATTTGAAAAACGACGTCCCGTCCGGTTAAAAATTGCCAAATACATAATCCCGTCCCGCCCGTTTTGCATAAAATATTATCAAATCCCGTCCCGCCCGTTCCGTCCCGTAATTTTCATAAATTTCATATATAAACAATAAAATACATTCTGTCCATATTTTTTTAATACAAGATCAA
>JAQIYA010000655.1:0-17998 GCA_034699355.1 Microtritia minima
GGCAGTCAACCGCAAATTAATTTAAATAAAATCAACAAATGCTGTTCTATTCAATAATTAAATTAAATTTCATGTATTCTAAAAGTATTAAATATCGAAAATTAAATTGAATTCATAACAACTTTCAAGTTTATCAAATCAGTAACTTTTAGCTGATATCGCACCCACTTTTAGACTTAAACCACGGAATTATAAATAGTTAGTACTCGGTTTAGGCAACTCATTTGGGCATTGATAATGTACCTAATATTTTGTTAAATGTTTTAGTATATGATAAAACTAATAATAATTATTAGTTATCATTTATTGATTATTACTTTATTAATTTTCATTGTTGAATATATAACGGATACAAAAATCAGTTATTATGGCTTAATAGCAAACAAATTAAGTTGTGAATGCACGCGATTTAATAAGTGAATGCCTCTCGAAAGTTAAATAACGGAATCACGCGTGCGTTTTCAACAATACTGTGTCTATACTATACTGTAAATCTTTAATACCCGCCAAATCAAGTTATTTATTTAATTAAAAACTACAAATTTTGAATAATCTTAAATTGTCTAAACTTCTTAAAATTATAAAACCTCAAAAATGGATCGCATAATTCACAAATTTTCTCAAATTGCTGTAAAAAATAATGATCTCAATTCAATAATTAGCTGCAAAGAAAAAGTCGATTATTTGCTCACAAATACTCATTTGTATCAGAAAATGAAAGAAGAAATTTTCAATGAATTGAAGAAATATCATCGAAATCATCTCAAATCTGCATTTCAGTCATACCATCATTATAGGCGTGGATTACAGTATTATCAAAATAAAGACTACAATTTGGCAATTAAATCATATTCTTTGGTGGGTTTTATATGATTACAGTATTAACCGATCTTTTGCACCGTTTATAACAACCATTATTGTACATGTCTTTTACTTAATTTGTAGGCAATAATGAGCGCTCCGTTTCCATCAAAATATATTGGACACCATCTATTGTACGCAACAATCGCTCGAACGCATGCCTTCTTCAAAATTGAAAACTTCGAAAGCGCTCTCTTCGATGCAGATCTGGCTCTTGAATTGCATGTAACGCCAGCGATAATTAAGCAAAAAGTTATATGTCTCGTCAAATTGAACAAAGCATATGAAGCTATGGATGCCATCGAGAGTTATATCAATGTCGCAAAAGATGCTCGTGTTATCAAATGCTTATATCAACTTAGAATAATGGTTAGAAAATATTTATACATTAAAAATGAGATCAAAGAAACCATCAAAGAATCAAAACACGAAGGAATCGATCCATTAATTCATAGAAAAGCCTTTATTCATAAGGATATTGAAATGAAATTGAGTCCAACTAATGGCAGATATTATATCGCAAAGAATGACATTCCGAACAAAACCTATATTATGAAAGAAAAGTTCTTAATTAGCTGTTACGCCAAAGAAAGTAAGACATATTGCGATTATTGCTCTAAAGTGTTGGACTCCCACTTCTGTCCGTGCGAGTGGTGTAACGAAGTGGTGTTTTGCGACCCGAAGTGCGCCATCAAGTCGTGGTCACTCTATCATCAGTACGAGTGTGGTATCGCTGGACTGTTAGCCAATATGAATCTCAATGCGTTCATAGGATATCGATGTTTCACTCGTGTTGGCTGTGATGCGGCCATCAATTATGAGACAATATATGAGCAGATAAGCGCCGCAAATATATTAGTTTCTCCATTGAAAAATTTTGAAAAACAAAATATCAGATTTAGCGAACATATACTGTATGAGAGAATGATGACAATGGTTGACAACGATCACAAATACAGCGCCGAAATGAATAGTTATATATTGATTCACGCCATTGCTGTCACTTTAATACTGGAATACAAGAACGCATTTACATATGATCGACAATCAGACAAATTAAATGCCTTCATATTAATAGTGATGACTAATGCGAAACGCATTTTCGTCAACACATTTGGAATATGGACTTATTATGACGAAAGCGATCCCATAACTAGTCATTCTTTGAGTGGATCAGGTGTCGCGTATTGGGCTAATTATTTCAATCATAGCTGCAATCCTAACGTGATGTGGAATTCGCGAAACGGAGGCGTAGAGTTCGTGACCGCCAGAGATATCAAAGCTGGCGAAGAGCTCAACATTACGTATGGATCGGTGTATACGTACGAAACGGTAGAACAACGACAGAAGAAGATGCTGTCGAAGTACTACTTCGAGTGCCGATGCGATGCCTGCAAATGCGAATTGAATGCACTTTTGCCACTCAAGTGTCTCAAATGTAAATATGGTGTCATCTTCTATGACAACGGCTCCACTGAAGGCAATTGCAATGTTTGTTCCACTGATTATCAGAATTTCAAATCTGTGAGAGATTTTGTTGTTTTAACAAAACACAAATTAGATTCGATATTGAATGTTGAAAATTGCAGTGAAAGTAATTTATTAGTAAAAGTTGCCGAGAAATTAATCATAAGTTTGTCACCAATTGTTTGTGAACAAAGTAGAGAAGTGATCGCTTTGAAAAGGAAATTCGCGAAAGCATGCGATTTAATGGGAAGAAGCGATTTGGCTATCATTTATGGCGAAGAAATTCTGCGATTGAGACAAACCGATGAAGAATCGCTTGAAAACGGAGATCTCATGTTTATGGCCGAAGCGTGTGTCAAGTATTTAGAAGTAAATAGCGCGCCGTCCAGTGATGAGTGGCAGATATGCATCGATTGGATTTTAAAGCTTATCGATGCGGGAAACAAATTTGTGAATAAGCACAGCGACAAGAAATTGAGTGCTTCACAAGCTATTGAGGACAAACAAACTTTGGATTCGCTTAGAAATTATCTCAAAGACAAAGAAAAGCTAGTTTTGCATTTAATCAATTCTAGATATTCAAATCAATATTGTATTCAAAATTAAATCGCATATATTTAAGATTTGATAATTGAAAAATTAATTACCATTAAATTCATATTTTCTATCAGATTTGAAATGTATAATTATATTATATAAAATTGAATTGTAAAATTAAAATTGAGTAAAATTAAAATCATTAAACATTTATGCAATAATAAATGGAGAGTAAAATTTTGGTTTTAAAAACGTGATAAATTCAGTATTTTAAGAATTTTTATGTCTAAATAGAACTGTAATGTACTGTTACAGTCGAGATGTCCGTCTGTTAATTTAGTTTAGAATTTTAACAAAAAAGTATCCATTTATTATGCCAATAATTTCAACTTTAACTTATAAATTCATTTTAGAAAATGACATTTAAATTTAAAAAAATTAAATTAAATTAAAAGCATTTTTAATTTTATTAAAATTTTATACAGAAAGACTTGAAAAATATTTTTCTTTTAATTATTTAATTAAATATTTTGTACTTTTAAAGTAAAAAATGTTAATTTTTATGTCTAATGATGGCATATTTAAGTAAATTTTAGATTAAGCTCAGATCTAACTTTTAGAAAACAAAAAAAATTTGAGTTTCAAACTCAATAATATAAATGAAATAAAATAAGTTTAAGGTTTAGTTTATTTGAGTAATATTTGTTTGATCTCTAATATGGAAATTTTGCAAAACAAAATTAATTATGAAATTGTAATATATTTCATATAATTAATAAATTGTTATACATGTAAATTTATATTCTTCTACATTTATATTCTTATACAGAATAGCTGATATAACTTTTTAACAATTTTACTTAATAGTCTTTGTTAAAATGTAGTTATCAACACTTCAGGTGTTTGGTCATTGTTAAAATTAAATTATTTCTTATTGCCATCATTAGTATTATATGTTTTTTAATTTTTAGAAATACAAATGAATATATTATTCGTCAAAATTAAAAAGAAATTAATCAAAAAACATTAAGCGAATGAATTGAAATGATTAGAAACATAACCAGTAATAAAGTCTTTACAATTCGATTGCGTAAAGAAATGGCACTCAAATAGGACAGAGCGATGTTTTCTTTAGCTTAATAATCGCAGCACTGTTGAGGTTGAATCCTGTCAATTGAAATCAGTATAAGTCCTTTTCGTTTCTTATCAATTTATTAGATTAACTTTTTTGTTGTATTAAAAAATTAAGCAATTGATAATTAATGTGATTATTTTTGTAAATAAATTTAAACTTACTGTTGAAACTGCTGATAAGGCTGAGCATAAGCTGGTGTTTGTGAGCCTTGAAGACCATTTTGCTGAATAGATCTGGCGTACAAAATACCCAATATTAGGCCTTTAAGAAACTTTTTCTCTCCCATCGAAGACACAGTTGCTATCATAACGATAACAATCGCCAAACAAAACAATAAAGTAGTTTTACTACTCGATGAAGACATAGTGAAGACTCTGAATTCAATATAAAGCGAAGTCCACATCACTGTCCCTATATATACATTGATCGTTACACCCAAATCTTTAATTTGCATTCAACCAAGCGATAGGTCTATAATTTAAATTGAATTTACTTTTAATAATAGAAACTGAAAGTCTAATGAACTCATTAATGATTTCACTATATAAACGTTATTTAAAACATTTTGCATAACACTAGTGAGGGTATAAGCGATGTCCGCAACGCGTGTAATAGTTGTGGTTTTCTGCGTGTACGCCACTCTTTTGTTGGCCACCACTAGAGGTCAAAAGCATTTTTTGAAGGGACTTATAGTCGGACGACTGCTTGGAAGGTCTGAGGTATGTTTGCAGTGCGATATCACTGATTGCATCTCTTGTTAGGGGTCACCATCACCACAAAAAAGAGCATCACCACCACAAGCCTCACTTCGAGCAGGTCGACCATCACAGGCATCACTTCTCTCATGTGTTGTAAGTGTTTGCTTGTAATCAGTTAACTAAGCATTGATTGTCTGCCATTGTCTGCAGTGTGTCACCAATGCCTCACTGCTCGTGGGACTCGCACTACGAAACGCTGTCTCATCAACACATCCCATTTGAACACGAAGAAGGCTTTAAACACTCGTATGAAGGGTTTGGCGAACACCACTATGGAGAACATGATAATCTTGACAATTATAATAATAAAATTGATGAATATGGCGATCACTGAAACTTATATATCAAATTGAAATATATTGTATATTTTATTTTTATATTTAAATTAATTTTTAACTGTTAAGTTAAAGCATTATATATTAATGCATATATAAAAATAACGTAAAACTTATACGAAAATCACAATATGTAAGCAAAAAATTATAATTAATGCATTTTTTTTTGAGTTAAAAATGTTTTCGTTTTGTTTTGTCAATAGTAGTAAATTAAAAATTTTGAATAAGTCCTTAAGTACATAATATAAATCCAGTTCATTATACACACGCACACACACACACACACACATTGCGTTAAAAAATGTAAAAATGGAAAATTTATACTAAAATTGTAATAATTAAAATTACCTATTTTTTATTTAAACACTAAATAATTATAGTAATTATTACTATACAGTATAATATAAACTTCACCATTACTATCGACAGTATTTATATGTCTTGAGATGAAAGTGCAAATAAAGAATTGTTTTTAACTTTAGTTATACCTATTAATACCTGTATTGTAGATATAAATATTTAACATTAATCAATTAAGTTTTTTGAACTCCTCTATAATTTGCAAGTTTTATAAAACTATTAATATATACATGTATTAAATAATGTGTCACTAAAGCACATCATTATAATGAACTCTTATCGTGATTTAAAATAATTTGTGACTCTTATAATACATTTGATAAGCTTTATAAAGTGGTTGCATATTAATTAAATGTTTAATGAAGTTTGAAGTGCGAGACAGACAACATTGAGTGCGAGAATGTGTCCATTTTAGGCCACATATAAATATATTTCTATTTAATTAAGTTGATTGGCTTAATTTAATTATAGCATTGTGATATTCAATTATATAAGACAATATTAGCGTAGTTCAGTCCATTTTAAACTCAATTAAATACTGTGTAATTTGCTATAAAATGTTTGCACGGGAAACGTATTACTGTCATCGCGGCAATCATTTGATGACATATCTCTTGAATGGCAGATGCCATGTGTGCGGCTCATCGTTCATCGAGAACTTGCAATTTAATAATTATGACAATGTAAACGATGTTTTAGGATTTAACATCGGAGCAGAAGAAGGTGATGACCGTCGGACAAATTTAAATTGTGAATTGTTGCCAATTTGCAGCGATAGGCCAACAATGCGATTATGCGGAAGACAAACACCAGTATTTGAATCATACGTATTGCGCCTTTTAATAGATTATTATTTTCCATACGAGCACATTCAGCGCACATATCAAAACTATTTAACGAAATTAATATCTCTAAACAAACGATTTGCGTTTGGATTGATTCCCGAAAGATTCATCGCAAGTACAGGACATTTGGGATCGAGACTAATCTACCGACTCCTCGGAGAGGGCGCGCCACCCATGAGTCCGCGCCGTATCGACGACATCGAAATGGTCACAATCACTGAAGATAACGTGAATGACGTTCTCAAATGCTCTGTCTGTCAAGAAGATTATTGTTTATCAGAAACTGTGAGAAAAACAATGTGCGGTCACTGTTTTCATTACAACTGTTTAAAACCATGGCTTTTGTTTCGATCCACCTGTCCTTTATGTCGTCTTAAATTTGTTGAATAACGAGATTATAATTAAATTAAGTTTTGATATTTATTCATATAACATAAAAATTAAAATTTTGTAATTCTAATATAAATTGATTGTAATTGAAAACATTAAATGAACAATTTATAAATTTTAATATTAATATAATAATGTTAGACCATAAAACTATATAAGTATTCAATATTTGCATATAAAATAAATTTATTGCTTTTAACATAAATTAAGTTCAAATCACTCTTAATGGTAATTTAGCAGCTAATAAAAACTCATGAGATAATAATAAAATAATATCCTTAATTTGGTTTTAATTTCACGAGTTATCAGAGAAAACTGGGCATCAATTGCTTTAAACTGATTCCATAGCTGGTAGTGTTTCTCATTAGCGAAATAATTCATACAATTATTGATCTGTTCCACTAAACGGTCTTCATTTTCGCTTTCCAGCTCTATCTCGATGTCATATACTTTGTGTCGATTGGCGAGTCTTTCCATCTGACAGACTGACACGAAACTGTTCACCACTGATATGTGTTGTTTCTCGCAAACCTCTAATTCAGCATTTATTTCAGACCATTTAATTTTCAATGCACTCATTTGGCTGTTGTTTGGCATGTCGTCAGTAAATAGCGGTAATAATGTCGAGACACACCGTTTCGCTTCCCTAATGAATGCGATTTTGTCCAATAACTTGTTAATAATGAATCTTAATATTTGAATGTTATTATTCATGACAGTTAAGACGCAATCAGTCATTGTTAGAACGCTTTCGCTGATATCTCCGTTCAAATGCTCGCTTTCGTTGTCCGAATCATTCACATCTTCAACCATCACAATGGCGTTAACGATGTTGTCGCGCATCAACTCTTTAGAGATGCACATACTGTCAAAAGCAAATTAATTAACATTTGATTTTTAATTAGCATGAATTATTTTCCATGATTTAAGTGTTACGTAAGCATTACTGCATATTAAAATTAACAAAACACAAAATGATAGTCAATTTGTTAATTAAAATTATCGCTTTCATCTTATTAATGATAAATTGCTTGTAAAATATAAATTGTGCGAAAATACTTGAAGGTCTCTATACTTATATGTTATTTCGAGTATTATTTAATACCAATTAGTAGACAGCAGATCAAATTTAATCAACTCAGATATTTTTAGGTTTTACCGTTTAATTTTTAACAGTAAATATACTTTAGTTTATGAGATGTATTGTTGTGCGCGAACGAGATTTATCATTTCATGATAATAATAACAATTTATGACAATTTAACATTGATTTAAATATTTATAAAAGAAGTATATTTCAAAGAACAACGAGGCGCGAGCGACAGCTCGGTAGCTTAATAATGCTTGTTAACTTGATAATGATTTTGTAAATTAACTGAAAATTAAATTAAGAAATTTTAAATGTGCAAATAGATGTTTTTAAAAATGGATTATACATTTTGCTGTAATTCTCGTGCGTCAACAACAATACAGTCTGTAAAGTTTATAAAGTCCATAAACTAAAATAAGCCTTAATTGCAATAATAAGTGTAACGATAAATAAGATAATTATAAAAATGTCATTTAAAGCCAAAGTGGACAAACCATCGCGATTGAGTGATAGGAAGACTCAAAGACTTATTGACATTGGATACAGATTTGGCCGACAGTTGGGTATCAAATCGTATAGCTCTCTAAATCGCTGCTATTTTATAAACGATAAATTGGACGAACAGGAGTACGCCATCAAAATTATCGATTCAAAAGTAAAGCAAACTAATGTGATTGAAATGCAAGCGAATAGTGAGATATCTCAAAAGCCTGCCGACAAAACCGAAGAGTGCAGCATTCGAGCCATTTGTCACGATTTACTACGAATTTCTCATCCGAACATAGTTGGCGTCGAAAACTTACTTGAATTAAGCGAAATGAGTGCCTCACGAAGTGGTAGAGTGACTAATATGGTCTACTTTTCAGAACTGTCACCGTTTGGCAATTTTGATTATTTATTAACTATATTGAAAAATAAAGCTAAGAGATCAGCAAAGTATGAGAGAATTGTCAACTGGTCGTCGCAAATGGCGAGAGGTTTTTACTTAACTTTCATATCACTTAAAATAGCTGTTTCTTTAGATTAAATTATTTTTTACATAACTTATAGGTTTAGCGCACATTCACTCGAAGGGCTTCTTTCATGGAAACTTAAAGCCAACCAAAATATTAGTGTTTAAACATCCAAATATCTCTTTCGGATATTTATTGAAAATTACAGATTTTGACTATTCATTACTATCTCTTAATAAATCGGAAAAAGTGCAATTTTCAGTAATACTATCCCTTATAGAGACCCTTCACTATACTATGATTTAGAATTAAATGAGAAGAATTCAGACATTTCTTCGAATTACTATTTCAATTCATTTAAAGCCGACATTTGGAGTCTCGCTGTACTAATAATTGAATTAATTATTGGTCAAAACGAATTGAAAAATAGTTATTCAAACAATTATTCCGCTGAAGAGTTATCGAAGATTTATATAAACAAAATCAAAGAAACAACATATGATGAAGATTTGATCGATTTGTTGCAGAATATGCTTAATGTTAGTTATGAAAAGAGATTTAATATAATCGAAGTTTGCGCACACAATTGGCTGAGCAGTGAAATTGGACGACAGAGGAGAGAGTTGTTTTCGTATAGCAAGACTACTGCGGTCAAAGAAATAAGTAAAGACAAAATTAAAGAGTTTAACATCAAAATAGCGGAAGAAAATGACGACAGAGATGAAGACGAGAGTGAGAATGAAATAGTAGAATATGACACTCCAGAGGAGTCGTTCAGCGCTGGCTTTTGTCCGATCGATGATGAGGACGAAGTGAGCACTGAATTAATCAGTCATAACCAATAATTTCATCAGCTTTTTATTGCATAACTCAGTGTTTATAATTATAGTAATTTAAAATATATTTAATTTTATTCTTTTCATTCTCAATTACATTCTTTTAATAAATACAATAAATAATATCTACATATCAAATAATTAAATGCACAGGTTTTCAATAGAAACATACGATAATACCTTTTGACAAACAACTAAATAGTGTAATGAAATGGCAATATATTTAATATTTCGCTGAGTTTTCTTTTTCCTTATTTATAGATATGAAAAACAAACAGACAATACCTCAAACCCATAAGTTGTTGTAATCATTTACAAATAATTAACATAAATATAACTGAATTATAGTTTGAAACGCTAAAACTGGTACTGTTTGAACGCCTTAATCAAAGCCGCTCTTTTAATGAGTCGTCGACAGGAAATGTCGTCCATCTGTTCGAATGAGTCGCTCACACAGATATCATTCAAATATTTGAGCGCAAACTCGAAACAATAGTCTTCGAGGTCTTTCGAGTTCCATTTGACGGCCGACGCGAACAAAACGCAAACGTTTTCTTTCGTGATTTGAGTTTTAATGATTAGCGCGCACTTCTGCTTGAGTTCGTCCTCCAAGTATGCGTTCGCCAAATCCAACAATTCGATCGCTTTCTCCGCCCGAATGTCCACCACTTCGGTGTAAAGATATTTGAGAAATGAATAGTAAACATCGTACGAATACTGAGTGATTTCGATCTCCTTTTTGTCGCACTCAGACCAGCAATTTTCGGCAAACATGGACTCGAAATAAGTGCAGCTAATTTTAATAAACCATTTCTGGACGTAAATGAATTTGCCGTCAACTTTGAATTTCAGATCACTGTAATCGGGATTATTGAACGACTTGTCGAGTCGGGCGGAAATGCGATTAATGGCAAACTTGCTCTCAAAGCAAACGGTTTGATGCGTCACTTTGTGTTTGGCGTAAACGGCGTACACGTCTTGAATGCTCTTAAACGAAGTGAGTTTCGGCGTAAGGAAGTGTCCGTAATGTGTTTCGCCCCACACATAGCAGAAGCCGTTCGCCGACACCGCCACCGATATGTGATTGTAAATGTCGGACGCGATGTCCACGTATTTGTTGGTCTCGTCGTTGACGCGCATCGGAATGTGAAAGTTCTCCTTATTTCCGATACCGAGCTGTCCGTAGTTATTCGTACCGAACGCGTACACATCGCTGTCTTCGGTGAGCAGCAGACTGTGATGCGGACCGCACGTGATTTTGGCGACCTTACACTTGATGCCCACCGATTTGGGCGTCTTATTGTCGGACTCCCTATTGTTTCGATAAGCCATGTATTCCTCTTCCAACTGATTGTAGCCGAAAATATAGACCAGACCGGTGTCGGAGAGCACAAGCGAGTGATTATAACCGCAAGCGATGGCCACTATCCTCGACTCGTTCATCACATTCACTTTGACGGGAATCATGTGACTGGCAGTGGTGGCGCGTCCGATCTGGCCATAGTTATTGCAACCCCACGCGTAAACGCCTCCCGAGTCCGTGAGCGCCAGCGAGTGAACGCTTCCGCTGCAGATGTCCACCACTGTCTCCTTGAGCTCATCCAAGTGTTTCGGCCTCTGATACACATAATCGGGCACTTTATTGGAGCGAAAGTGCTTCAGACTGCGACTCATCGAACCGATGCCGAGCTGGCCGTCGCTGTTGACGCCCCACGAGTAGACCAGTCCGGACTCGCTTAATGCGATCACGTGACTCACGCCGGCCGCGATCTTGGCGATGCCCTTATTGCGCAGTTCGGGCACTTCGGCCAACTCGGGAGTGTCGCGAATGTGGCCGAAGCCGAGACAGCCGAACAGGTAGACGTGATCCTCTTTGGTCACGAATATGATTTCGGCGCTGCTCTGACCGAACACGTGAATCAGTTTGGGCTTCAAGTCGTGAAACGAACTGAAATTCATAATGTTTGCCATATTTGTGTTCAACAGATGTCATGTAAAATGTCATGTAATCGCTAATTCATATCGTATAGCAATCACACAAACACTCACTGATAGGCAAACATTCACTCTTCATAGAGTTGGCAACAGTTTGCGAAACCGAGGCTCAAACATGCTATACGTGCCAATTATTAGTTTCGTATTTTTTTTATTTAAAAAAATAAGTTTTTTATTTAAAATCTAAAATTGAAAATTTCGGTAAAATGCAACAAATTCACTGAATTTAACCGTAATTTGACTAAGTTTATGTATTAAATTTTACTAAAAATATTCTTTTAGAAATTCCTGATATATTGCCTCAAATTTGAGTCAATAAATAAATATTAAGTTAATCAAAAAATTAAATGTCCGAAAAACAGTCCCAAATTTTAATGATTGATTCAAAACTCAAGTTTGACTCATTAAAGCATTGACTCTAATTCAGTGTATACCTCAGCTCGACAGGTATGCACAATACCTATGCCTTTTTAAGCCTGACTATTACAGTAAGCTAGCATAGGCTTATCAAGCCTAGGCTTAATAAACTGAGAGCCTGAGCCTCAGACTCGTAAAGGCCTTTTGAGCTGAGCCTAAGCCTGGGCGAGCCTATGCTCAGCACTAGCTTTAAAAAATTGTTATAAATAAGTTAGAAATTTGTTGCAAATTGTAAATGACAATTGATTTAATTTTACAGAAAAAAAATAAGAAAATCTGTTCATAGCGTATCAATAATGATGTCAAGAATCTCAAAATTCTGAGCTTAAATTTAATTCTTTATAATAAGCATGATCTTAAGATTAACATCAAGTCAGGTACTGAACAGACATTGAGCTTACATCAATAAAATTTTATATATTAATATGTAAAATACGATAAAGAATTAAATTATAGCTTCATTATAATTATTTTAAACTATTTAAAAGTGTTTAGAATATGTAAATAAATATTATTATATAAGGTTTTAATAAGAATTACTATTTCCATATAAAAATAGTATTTATAGCATAAGATAAATTTGCATCAAAATTTTTTTGTCTATATTTTACATTATCATAAGCTCAAAGCTCACTAACATGAGCTTAAGCTTGACCATTTTGACATCTTTACTTATTATTATAACATTAGTTCATAAGATATTTTACAAAAAAATATCCATTTTAATGTCTTTTAGAGTTTTTTTTAATGCCTTTCAAGTCTCCATTTTTGATAAAATAAATTCCTGAAGATAAAACACTAATCATAAAGTATATAAAGCAAGAATATAAATATTTAGCACATGAATATATTTTATTTGTTTTAAAATAAAATATATAATTTAAAAATAGTAATAATATCGATTAGCATTAATTATTTAATTACCAAAATATAATATATAATTACTTATGTTTGACTCTATTCACTAATCACTTATTGACGGGATTTCAGGTTAAATAAATTGATAAAATTCTATTTTTTTAAAATTTAACATTATTTCGGTCTTTCCAGAATAAAGTTAAGAATTAAGGTTTTTCGGCTAAATAGCAAATTTAATTTATAAAAATAAAATAATATTTTTAAATAAATTGAATAATAGAATGTATAAGTGACTTTTTAATGTGAAATTTGTAAAGTGTGGTCCTTTCTTAGCCAATTTATTTTTATTCGTATGTATTGATTTAAAGTGCGCTTAATCTTAAACAAAAAACGATTGTTATGACACTACAAGTTTTCTGTAATTGTAACTTACACTTACATTTACAAAATTAATTTGAAAGCAGAATGTTTCGACTTTTCTTTTGAAAACCATGTTTATCTCAATAAAATTTGGTCAATAATCATCAAAGAGTTTTGTGTTTCTTGAAATTCTGTAAAAAAAAATTCCTAATTGATAATTAAAACACATAATATCACGCTAATAGCTAACAAATTGTCATAATATAAATTATTAATATTGATTCGACACTTGGATTATATAAGGAAGAAAATTCTCCCTATAAATATATTATAAATAGTTTTTTGCACGTTATACTTATTCAACCTAAGTTTAAATAACTTGAACTTATAATAATTAATTCAGTTTTAACCAAAACCCCGCTCTTTAGTAATCACAAGTAATCTGATATTAATTGGAACTCAACACAGGTTTAATCCTATTTCAAATTACAAATTGAAATTTAATTTTATTAAATTAAATGTAAATTTATTAAAATTTTAACTGCTTAAACTTGTTCTAATATAAAAATTTCAACCTCTGCTGCAATTTTTAATTATGGCTATGTTTTTACATTTAAATAAAATGGAAAAATATTACACATAATTTTTTCACAATACTAAGTAAAAGATAAATCTAGTAAATGTAATTTTATTGCTTCAAATAAAACTCACTCAAAAATTACAAAAAAGCACTCAACTCTGTCTACACATTTATTATCGCTTAACGCTGTTGTCTCTCAAGTTGGCGTCAAAAGTGAAGTAATTTAGTTATGAAAGAAATAAAGAATATAATTTTATTAATCGAAAATATAAAGAGCATCATTTAATTAATTAATTAATATCAGCTTTGATTGAAGCGAATTGCTGTGAAAATCTACGAATTAGTTATGAATCCTAATTTATTAATATTGATAATTGTATGGCTTAAGCTTTCCAGCGCTTACATACTCTCGAAGTCGAATCGTGTAACCGATGAGAAGAGTGTCGACTATAAGCAAATGTGTTCGTCACTCAAACAATGCAAACCCAACATGCAATGCGTGTCCGAGCGGTGTGTTTGCGAAGTCGGCTTTGGCTACGAGTCCGCCCTTAATTCTTGTCTGTCATTTAATGAGTATTCGTGTACACAACATGTCGATTGTCAAGACATGGAAAGCAGTCGTGTTTGTCGTCACAGGAGATGTGAATGTGGAGATGGCTTTGTTTCGGTCGATCGCTTGTGCCTCAAAGCGAGTCACGTTTCGCACAGTCTGGATGTGCCGAATAAGCATTTCTCGACAACCAATGAATCTATGATTGATGACAATAACGGCTTGTCGTCCTCAACGGTGGTGTGGCTCTCATTCGCTATTCCTTGCATTTCGTTAATTGTTTTTATGGTGTTTTCAGTATTTAAGTACGTTATCAAACATCAAAGACCACATTCACAATCCAACGCTCGCCCAATTATAAGCTCAAATCAGCCATCAATTGCTAATAATTATTCTGGACCTGCAGTTATAAGCGCTACTCTCGAGCTGTCCTCAAACACGCCACCGAATTACATGCACTCTTTTATTACTTATAACGATACGCTTACACTTAATCGTAGCGATATTTATATTGATGCCAATTATGTGTCGACTCTCCCCCCTGCCTATGATAAAGTCAATATACCGCCGCCGGCCTATGAAAGCTTGCAAACTATTTTTAAAATCAATAAAGAATGAAAATAAAAATAATGCTTAATTTGTTTAATTATTTAATTTTACTATAGAGTATAAGTAATAAGTAATTTTACTATAAGTAAATTATAATTTATAAACATATACTTTTAATACAGTACGTCACTATAGCAGGTAAATGTTATATAACAATAAAGACAATTATTGCTATGCGAGTAATTTAATAATGCGAATAATCATTTGATAAATTAATTAAGAATATACTATCAAATTACGTGCTTAACAATAATTGATTTTATTGTTATAAAACATTTGTCATCTTTAAGGACTTATGCCACACATTGCATAATACTGTTTCTTGTTATTATTTAATTTAATAATTTAAAATTTATTTCGCTAATCTAAATCATAATTAGAAAATTTCAATTAATGCAAAAAATAGAGAATAATTGTAACTATTCTTTATAGTTATATAGAATAGTTATAACTATAGCAATATCTTGTTCTATTATTATTACATAAGATTATATTTTTTATTAAAATATTTATAAATTTTTAAAACAAATGAAAATTGTCAATACAAATGAATATTATAAAAATTCAAATCAGGTTAATTCAATAAAACTTTTATATAAAAGTGTGTTGTGTTCTATAAGATTATATTTTAATAATTGAAAATCTGGAAACTATTGCACCATAAAGAACAAATAAATTAAACGCATGAGTTGTAAAACAGTAAACCTAATCATCCACTACAAGGTAACTCAAAGAGTAACTCAAATCTTAATTTATCAATATAAACAAATACCATTCAAATCTCCATAGAGATTATGTGGTTTCCTAAGTAAACACAGAGTCACACTTCAAGCCTTAAATTTAATCAAACAATTCATTTGTTCTGTTTAAAAGTGAATTTTAAAAAATTATATTTCTATTTTTAATTGAATTTGGACTTAATTATAAATTGTTAATATATGTTTAGAAATAATTAACAATTGTTTTAAATAATCAATAATATATGTGAGGAAAAAATAATAGAATCATTTATTCAAACTCTCCTTTAAAAGTATATTCATCATCATTAGTAAATATATTATTATAATCATAATATTCATTCCTAATATTTCTCTGGTCGTCGAGATTAAATAGCAATTCTTCAAAATCTCCGTCTTCATCGTCATCGTCATCGTAATAGTAATAATCAAATTCTTCATATGATTGCGTAGATATAAATAAAATTAAAAGTAAATATAAAATAAATAAACGATTCATTTTTAATTTTTTTTTTAAATATTTTGAGAAATTATTTTTAATTCATTTTCAACATGGAGTTCGTTAATTAATTATTTAATTAACTTTTAATTTGTAACGTATTGCCATCTTTATCTTAAATAATCAAAAATTTACAAAAAGATTATTTCAGTTTAGATGTTTTAATTAATTAGTTGGTATACACAAGTTGTATAAACAATTTTTAAACCAAATGTTTGCTCTAATTTTCATTAAACAAAGACTACTATAAAGACCACCACAATTACCTTTCTATCCAAAACTATGTATAAAAAGTTTCATAATTTAGATTTTAATTAGAACTTATAATTAGATATGAAGTTTCATTATAAATTAAAATATTGATAATTTGGATTTAAATAATGTGAAGGCTTATTTCAAATTAACGGCAAAATTTAATTAAATACATCTTAAATATTACAAATTATCTTACCTAATCATTTAGTTTTCTGAAAATCAAATTACAAGGTGATAATAAAAACATAAATTCATGTCCTTATCCACAATAATTTAGTCTTATAATATTTAAGTAGTTTCTGAAAATAGTTTGGACAAAATTCGCACAATTTTTGTTGAATTATTTGGAGCCAATTCTGAGGTCTTTTGCCATTCTGTCAATTTAGTGCTATCTTTGTCTTGTAGTTTTTGTCTTTCAAGAGAGATAAAAATATCTCGATTGGATGAATATTGCAAATGTGATGTATTGAAAATTATAGCAAAAGCATTACTTATTTTAATAAACATTTTTACCGCCAAAGATATCCATTAAGTTGGATAGTATACCAGTATATCTTAACAAATGTTTTTTTGTAGCAGATTATACTGTATTAGAGATTTCACTTTACTTATATAAACAGACAGAAGACAGTATAAGCAGTTATCCAATATATTATAAATTATATATTATAAAATATATATTATAAACATATATTATTATACAGATATATTGTATTAATATAATGCATTAACATTTTACAATATGCTATACAATAATGAGTACAAAAATTGATTTTATATTTAATTAAACGGTTATTAATTCATATTTATTAAGTAATATCAAATAACATAAATTGTTAATTAAATACCATTTGACTTTTATCAACAAACATATAATGCAAATTATTATTAATTTGCTAAAAAAATTCTGTTTTTCATATCTTGCTTTGTTTAAAATAGTGACTTGTAATAATTTAAATTTATATTCAGGTAAGATAATTAAATTCAATTTGTATACTATTATACAAGTTATTAACACCAAAATACAATCTGATGTTATGACTTTGAGTTAATTTTAAAATGTTTAAATATTGTATATTCTTATAGTACACCATTATAGATATATATATTTCAAGCAATTTCGGTAATTTTTCCGGCTATAGTCTCGGAACGTGTCCACCAGACGTGGACCAAAGCATGGACCTGTGGTTTACATTAAAGTTGTTGGAGACAAACAGAACCGCGGGTATCCGCTGATACCCGCGGTTCGATTCGATGTATTAACTTCATTTCTAATAAAAGTTGTTACATGTATAAGCCGAAAATTACTTTTTTCATAGCTAAGCCGGGCTTATCTATGAGAATTGAGGGTAATTTGAATAAAATTCAACAGATATTTCAATAAAGTAATAAAGTCACTTTTAAATCCCATTATAGATCCATTATCGTACACTTTTTTCATTTCCATGAGTGGAAAATTTTAATACTAACTTCCATTACAGTTCTACTCTAATCGAGTCATTTATGATCACTATTTAAAAACACAAAAATAATTGGTATCCAATTTTGTTGATTACAGATGATTTATCAGA
>JAQIYA010000656.1:0-17979 GCA_034699355.1 Microtritia minima
CTCTCCAACTCATTGATGAGTTCGTATATTCTGTACTCATTCTGAATCAACGTCTCCTCCAATCGTCTCAATTCCACTGAATTCTGTGTGGCTTTGATTTGTGTCTCTATAGTTATGATACGCGTCGCTTCGGTCTCCAATGTCGTCGCATTCGCCGTTCGGTTTTGAGCTCTTAAACCTCGAACCGCGTCCGAAATCAAATTCAACAACTCCTGCGTTCGCGTCAGAATCGTGTCCAACTCGGCTCTGGTTGTGAACTGCTGTCCGAGTTGGTTCAAGTATTGCTGAACTCGGTTCTCAATTGTGTTCAAATTGTTTTCAACCCCTATGAGCGCAGTTAACGTCACGTTCGCCACGTCTGCCGCTCTCAACTCGAGCTCGACCTCCACTATGCGTCTCAACTCCTGCTCCAAACCAATTCTCTGCAATTCGTGATTTTCGATCTGAAGAAGTTTGACTTCACCCGAAACCAAATTAATCAAATAGTTGGCCCGCCGTAACAGTTGATCTCTCCGTTGGGCTACAGTCGTGTTAGTCGTCGCCTGGCATTCGCCCACTATTTTGAGTTAAATATATACCGATTTTTTTAAATATAAGCTAACTTTTAATACAATTTTTTTTTATTTTGAACAAAATTCAATAAACCAAACTTACGGCTCACGTAAGCGATCAGAACCACAATAGCTGTTAAAATAAATTTCATTTTTGAATATACTATACAATATTACTGCTAATATTAAGTCTTTTCTGTAGTTAACTCTTAAGTTAACTATTTTCTGTAGAATTGATATTCAGACTCGATATCTGGTGCTTTATATAGGAAAATGAAGAATAGCTCAATTTTAAATAATTAAATATCATCCCAACATAAAATGTTACCCAATTATGAAAGCAATTACCCCTCCTATAGCCTTACCTATTAATGATAATTTTTTGGGGGGTATTCTTTAATCTCTCCTCAGACACAAGGCATTAATTAAACTTAATCTGATTTGAAGAGAGCATAGCTGTTTATCAATTATGCTCGCTGTGGCACATGTAAACTTTTGTCAAATTCCCTTCAAAGCATCGATTATATCAATAAGCGCACCGGTAAATGATTCATTTTCATAAATGCCATTATCTTCCTATTGGTATTTATTATTAGCTCACTCAATGCTTTATTTAATCCTTTAAAATTGATAAAAAGTGGTTTATTCTGGAATACATTGTGGCCTATTCTTTGTTTGAAAGTTTGTAAATGTGCTCACAGTGAACGATAAATTAGTGTTTTTAAATGATTTGCTTTTTAATTATTGGCTTACTTGTTGTTTGCTTAATAATAAAACTGTAGATATAATTGCAATCTTTTGCTTATTATCGATAGCATGAAACGAATAAACAAACTATTTATAAAATTCATTAAAAGCAAATAAAAATTGCATCATTGACTTTGTAAATAAGTTATTTAAGGCCAACAAAATTAACGTGCTTTTTAAAATCTTATTTTTAATTTTTATAACTTAAGGATAATTGTCTTATAATCGCCGATAAGTAAAGAAAAAGTATGGCTTGTCTTTTGTAGATCTATTATATATTGAGAAGCATTTTTGCCAAACTATATTATTTTTTAAAAAATATTTAAATAAATTTACATTTAATTCATTTTTTATTATTTAAATATTTTATTTTTTAAAGTTCAACATTAATAATAAAGTATTCACTTTAAATACCCTAAAAACATTAGGATAATCCGCGGGTTATCTAAGGATAAAAAATGAAAAATGTAAAACTTTTTACTGTGCGGGTTATACATGGAATTTAATTCTAATTTATGATAAAATATTAAAAGTTATTACAAATTTATAATTATTACAAATCATTATTCAACAGCAGTGCAAAACTTTTTAAAAGAGAATAAAATAGTCTATGTTTTAAGCGAAGATAACGCCACAAATGCTCCGAAAGTTCGACTAATACAGTGATTTTGGGCATTATATAAGAACTAATATAAAAATTTTAAAACAACAACCAAAAGATATGGACTGTTTTAAAAGAATTTGGAGAAATGTTTCTGAAAAAGTTCCCGAAAATTATGCGAAAAACTTAATGCTTGGACTTAAATGAAAATTTAGATGTGCTCATAAAGACATATATTATTAGTATAAAAATTAAAAATAAACATTAATTTAGATGTTATTTATTATATATAAAACAAATTTGATAATTACATTACGTTTTACTTTAAGAATGTATTTTTTATTTATTGCAATTATTAGCCATCATTTTCGCCTAAGCCTTAAATATTTTATTACTTTATCTATTAGTTATAATTTGTTTAATTATAAAATTTAAAATTCATAAGAAATAAAATTCGCTTCAACTTTCTTCGACAAATAAAAAATAGTCACTTCCAAACAGTAGGCATACGATAGGGCACGGACACCATCACCGCCTCGATCAGACGTATTTTGGCGCCCTTTATCTTAAACATCTCGAACATGGCGAGCGAGAACGGCCTATTGTAGGGCGAGGGCAGTGTCAGTTCGGTGCCGTCGGTCAGATTGTAGCGCACTTGAGTGGCGTCGTGGTCGAAGAATACGGACGACAACACGATTCCCCTCTTCTCGTCCACAACGGGAAAACGGCGGTCGCGGACGCTGGAGATTAGAAACGATCGACCCGTTCTCAGGTCGCCTTCGCAGCCCATCCGGTCGTAAACGTTTCCGTCCGGATTGCCGGCGGTCGCCATTCCGTTCTCGACGCGCAGACATAGGCGGTCAAACTGGGTATAGAGAGTGCCATTGCTTTTCTGAATCGTATCGAAATAGCCGTTCGCGAAGCCTATGAGTTGCGCGCGAGACTGACTCTCGTCGAGGGACAGGTTCTCCGAGAATAGCGGCGACGGATTCGAGATGTTCACAGCCGTCTCTCTCGCTATTATGGTCTCGATCTCGGTTATCAAAGTGTTTTGCACTTTCAGTCTGACCGCCAAATATCCGGGCCAACCGTTTTCCTCGACGTGACCGTAGAAGCCGACGGCTCCCGCTTCGGGATCGTCAACGTATATACTATATGGTCCTACTCTGGTAGCGGTAGACCAGAGACCGTCGTAGAGCTCAAGCTTCACATTGTTTTCGGTGTATTTAATGTTTGAGGCGAGCGGTAGTTTAGACGCGTTGTGCGCGACCACAGCCGAGAGATAAAGATCGACGATATCGTTCAAACAATAGGCATCGCAGTCGTGCGCCGACTCTCCAGTCGTGATACAGAGGTAGACATATATGAAGAGGTAGCAGATATTTGAAACTATATGTGTGATAAAATTTTGTATGATTTATCAAATATGGATTAAAATAGTAATTTATAATTACAAGCAATAAAAATGCTAGCAATCTATGATTTTAATTAATAGATTTGTTATTTGTTCGCTAAAATTACGATTATTTTTCGCGAATTCTAATTTTTAAAGAGTAAAACAAATAATTTTTATAACTTTTTATTGATTAATTTTGAATTATTTAAATGATTTAGTAAAGTACATTATATATGATTATAAATATATGATGATATTTACTCGTAAGCAATATAAAAAAGTTGAACCACTCCCAAATTAATAGTTAACATTATGAGTAGAAATTACTTTCACCGTAATAATGGTTATTTCTTAAATTTAATTTTATACATTTAGAAATTTTCATTAATCATATTACACTAATTTAATTAATTATTAAATTTCAGATAATACTTTTAGTGAGAGAAAATTAAAGTCTGAAATCTATCAAAGCTAAAAAAATAAATTATGTTTTTAGTCTTAGTTTCTATTATAATATATTCAAAATTATTTGCATTAACTTTTGAAAACCAGTATATTTTTCAATTAACTCATTTAAATTATTGAGTGGAGTTTTTTTTTATAAATTTCTTTTACTCTAAAACTTTCAGTTTTTGTCATTTTATTGTTTTAAAGTCTCTTTAGTAAAAATTTATATTCATTTAAGAGCAATAAATTTTCATTGAAATTCTTATTTTTAAGAAAATTTTTGATTAGTGTTTAAAGCATGAGAAACGCCTTTTAATTGAAACACCTTATTATTTATTATTATTAATATAGACGAATGCAAAATAAATAATATATTTATCAAGAAATTTAGTACAAAATTTGTGTTTACATATAAAAAAAATTATGTACTACGCATAAAATATGTTTTGCTTATTATGCACTAGTTTTGCACTGTAGTGAATCAATTTGTCAATAATATGCCATTATTTTAAATAAAAATATTGATACTTAACTGTATAAAATTTATACTATTAATGCCAAAATTATAATACTCTGTAAAACTTACATGATTTCATCTTGGATTTACTTTAATAAATGTATTTATGAGATATTAGTTTAAATGTTTTTACATTTTACTTTTACAATAACAATTAATATCTTTTATACTATTATACAGTGTTGTTAATTTAATATTAATAAATTTATTAGTAAAACGTTAGCAATTGTTTATTTTCTCACCCATTAATTTCTACAAAATAATTGTCTATTATCTGCTAAAAGAATTAAAAATATTTTATGGATAATCTAATTCTGAAAAATTAAATAATGATTAATAATACTTTGATAATTGTTTTTTAATATTTAGAATCTAAACTTCTTTAAATAATATATTAAAAATTAAAAAGAATTTAATAAATTTAAGTTGATATCAAATATGGAAATAATTAAATTAATTTATTTAATTATAAATAAATTATAGAAAATTAATACATATAATTGATCAGTACCACAAAGTATTGGGTGTATTGAGAGGCATCTTTTTATTATTTTTATAAACGATATTTCAAACATCAAATTAATAGAAAAATTATATTTATTTGCGGACAACATATCAACCTTTATATATTTAATAAAGGCTTTTAATGAAAACCAGCATTTTTTTTATAGAGATGCCAATAAAGATTAATTAAAATAAATCGTATTTATATCAAGTTTTATCATAATTATGACATTTACTTTATTCCATGAATTAATTTATAGTTATTAATATTAATAACTATAAAGATATGACAAATAAACTCTATTTAACAAATAAAGCCAAAAAAGTTGTTATTTATATCCCTAAAACTCCCTAAAAAATAACATAAATTATTTAAAAGCATTATTTCAAACTTTTTAAAAATAATTTTTGCGCAATAAAATGTGAGAGAAGATTCACTTCCACGAGAAAAGAGAGAAATTATTTATGAAAATTTTGTCTTTTTTATATATAAAATATTTTATGTTTTTTTAATCCAGAATAAAATTTATAGAAATACAGTATGTTATCAAAAGAAATAATAAAGTAATTAAGGCTTTAATAATATTTCAAAACATTTATTAATAATATTATTTTTTCTAAATAAGAATTTGACAATAAATTCATTTCTTTTAACCTTATTTTTAGAAATAAGAGAGAGAGAGAGAGAGAGATGAGTAGAGAAAAGAGATTAATTGCTTTTGAACACGCATTGCAACAACAAATTTTAGTCTTATTTTCAAAATTTTTCACGCAATCGCTTAAGAATTCATTGTCTTCTTAGCATTAGATCTAAACTATATTTATTATATATTCTTGTTAGAAATTAAATCAATACTCTTCTAATTAGACATAAAGCAAAATATTGAGGAAATATTGTGTGAAATACTTTAATAAATTCTAAAATCTTAAAATCACAAGAAAATAAATAAATATCCTTTAATCAAATATAATAATCTATAAAGTGTTTGACAGTTGTAACAAATTTAATTATTTTAAATAAAAAAACACAATCTGAGAACAGACACAAAACAAATATATTTAACAAAATAAAGATGAGTTTAAAGATGGGATCACTGAATGCTAACCAGATTGGATGCTAAGGCAGTGAGAGAGGCTCGGAAAACGTGGTCTCCTCAGCACGCCGTCGGTCCCAATCGCCGCCGTCGGCGACGTTCATGTTTCGGAGCATATCCTTGAGCGCCAGAGGCAAAACGGTGAGCACGTAAAAGCCGATGGTGAGCACGACCACGAGCACGAACGGGCCGTACGTGAAGGCGCGCTGCGTCAGCAACTGATAGATTATGGCGCCAATGATGGCCACCAGCGATATGACAAACACCAGACCCATAATGACCGCGAACGACGTGAGCAGTATTATGGAGTTGACGAGCGCGGCCGCGACGCCCATCACTAGTATGACGCACACCGAGAAGCCCACAAACGTGACCGAACCCGAAAATTTCGGCAAAAAATAGCCGCCAGTGTTAGAGCTGACGGTGAGATACGCGGCGAACAGTATCTCTAGTGTGGCCAATAGGAGCAGAGAAAATTTGAGATAATTGTATTTGACTGGTTTGGCCATAGTTTTTTGAAAATTTAAAATATTTTAAAAGACTTTTTTTAAGGTAAAATCTTTTTCCTTATATGATAGACATTAAGTCATAATAAGTTAGGCTTTTCTGATTTGATTTTGCTTACAAACACACACATCAATGACATCAAACACGCCATTCTTTGCCGACTGCGCTGTTAACGATTATATGATGATATGTGCGCGCGTGTGTGGGCTAAGAAGACTCGCGTTTCGGTGCGCATGCATACGACTTGGAGGTTGACTTTTTAAGGGTTTTTATGATTTAACTTTTTTATATGGTTATGTCTATGTTTATATTCGGAGCGTCATCTCTGATGGTTAGGAGAGCTTATATCATGGTTAGGCTCGGCATTTGAAATTGTGTGGGTTTGAGATTGAAATGCTCTTTATCTTAGAAGAAAAATGCTAACAATTTCAGTAATTTAATCTTTAAAAGCTAAACGAGATTTAATTTGTTTTAAATTCGCTTACATTTGGCGCTAAATTTGTAGAATATAATACTTTTTTGTGTTTATTTAAAATACTATTAGAAGAAAATTTTTTTGTTGAGGCATTTTAATAGCGAAAGTATTGTCAAATAATTAAGATAAACAAGTTTAAAATTTTTTATCTCTTTAAAAATCTTAGTCTAATGAAGATGTAATACAAGAAAGCGTTTCTCATATCACAGCGATTAACATTTAAATGTAAATTTCTGAGAGTTTACTTGAACAACATTTTAATGCCAATAAAGCATTATTTTTTATTCAAAAACATAGCTTATGTTTTGATTTTATTTGCAAATTCTTGAATTAAATAATATTTTTGAATAAGCAAAAGCTTATAACTAAAGCAAATGTTGAAAGATTCATATTTTAAAAATTACTGATTAAAATTACTAAAAATTTGGTATTTAATGGGTTTTTATTTTTTGAAATCATGGCTGAAATATTGTGTTAAAACTCACTAATTATAGTTAATACTTTAAGAATGAACATGAATTTTTAAACTAAACTTAAATTCAATTTATTTAACTTATAATATAAATTTTTATTAAAAACAATTATATAAGGCTAAAAAAATTATATTAATTTTTGGTTTTTTGTTTATATAAAAAATATTATTGTAAATGTGTGCACCATTATTAATAATTAAAGAAAGAATTTTAATGTTAAATTTAACTAAATTAAATTTTTTTTTTATAAATATTACAAAAATGGTTTTAAATTTTTCATTTTAAAATTTCCCCCATATTTAAATCATTCTTACTTTTTAATACTTATCTCTTGAATTTATTATAATTTTTTATATTTTGCAATATAAAAAATTTATATCCAATTTATTTCCAATTTAACTCTATTTCCTCTAAGCCTGCCAACTGTCGGCTTTTTAGCCAACAGTCGGCTATTTTGACCTTTATTTTTGGTTTTGTCGGCTGTCGGCTATTCTGTTCAACATTATAATACAAATGTCGGCTAAATTATATTAATTTCAAATACAATATATTTTAGATATTTTATTAATTATATAATTGAAATTTTCAAATGTTTAATTGAGAATATGCTATTAGTCGAGTGCAAAACATTCTATTAATATTAATAATTAATATTAACTTTAATATTTTACAAATATTAATGAATTTAAAAATTGATAGAAAAAGCGCAAAATATTCTCACACATCGAACTCACAAATGTCTAAATGTAGGTAAAAATGGTTATCAGTATTTCTATTGATAATGACTTTAAAGAAAAAATCCTGAACTCGTGAAATAAATTCTTAATTATTCTTTTAAAATTCATGGTTAACAGAGGTCTGCAATAAAATTAATTATTCCATCAGTTGTTCAGAATTTAAAATTTATATTTAACAAAAAATAAGTGATGTGCTTCTAAATTTAAAAGAAAATACACTTTTGTAATATAAATTAAACACAAAAAGTTAATATTCTCTTATACAGAATCTGTATTCGTAATCTGTACTTTGATTTATAATAAAATTATAATTGTCGGCTTTTGTCGGCTATAGTTGGCCAAAATTTTCATAAATGTCAGCTAATTCTCCCACAATGGGTTGGCACCACTATGCATGAACCAATAATTCTCTTCTCGTGTACTGACGACCAGCGAAATATGTGATTATAACATAAGCGTTGTAAACAATTTCGACGAATAATAACAACCAAAAAGTCCAGTGTTTCGGCTGTTTGTATAATTCGCACCAATCCTTATGGCTAACAATCTCAACGCAACCATTATATTCAGTCCTTAAACGCGTTTTCAAACCAAAATAAGAATCGGGACAATAGTTCTTAAACCCGTCGAGAATGCAGACAATCCATTGTCGCTGAAAACAGCATTTTCCCTCTTCGTAATCGATGTCGAAAACTTTTACGCCATCGGACAGACATTTTTCGAATTTGTTTTCGATCTTATCGCTGGTATCGATAGGACATAATTCTAGATATTCGGAGTAGTGTTTCGACGAATACGAGTCGTAGTATGGATTCCTTTTGGGAGCATTTAACAAATATTTAATGTATGCGATTTTGATTGATAATAAGAGTATTGGATGCATTGTTTATATATGTATTGATTAGCTGTTATTTTTAACTCGATTTGAATTCAACTATTTCTGACATTTCATACATTTATAACTGACTTCCGTTATATGGACGCCCAGACTAGAGGTGAATACTGGGAATGAAAAAAAAAATAATATTTAACGATTTAAATAACATTTTATATTAATTTATTAATAGCATTAAAATCGCTAATGAAAAATCATAATATTTTTAATATACTTATTGTTTAATTATTACTAAATACAGTATATGTCCAGTGTATGTGATACACTGGACATATACTGTACACACACCAAAAACAAATAACTACAAATTAATTTCATTTTAATATTAATAAATGTTTACCTCGAAACTAAATTTTATTTAACATATAATGCTTATAATCAATTTTTCTTTAAACAAAAACAAACAAACTTATAAACTCGAATAAAATCAAAATCACAACAAATTCAGCGCAAGAGTGGTCGGTCAACAGCAGCAGCATTTAATTATTATGACCACAACGGACAGCACTGCGATCGCAGCGCAGGCGGCGATAATCAAAAAAACCCAGAACGCCACCATAAAGCCGAACACCCGAACGCCGCACTTCACCGAATCGCGGCGATACTCGAAACACTCGTTGGCCTCGCGATCGGTGGCGCTCTTCTCGTTCTCCTTTCTCACCGATCGGTACAGTTCACTGCAGACGCGCTCTACCGCCGCCTCAACGCAGTCCATCATTTGCCAGCCGTAACAGCACAGGTCTTTGGCGAGAGTGGTGTCGCTGTTCCATTCGATCTCGAAGCACAACTTTGCCCGATCGCGACACTCCCGATAGTCGTGATCGTCGCTCAAATTGGCGCACAGACCGCTCAGCGCTAGCATGCGCTTCACGAATGCCGAGTCGTTGCCGTGAAAGCTGGTGCTAATGTTGGCGAAATCGGGGAACAGCTCGATGTCAGTGGTGTTGCCGTTAATGGCGTGAATGATATTTAATAGCAATACGACTATAAATGGATAAAACATCTTTTGGCTGTGCAGATCAATATTGAGACGAATGGTAAATATCTTAATCATAATTATTTCAGCATTTAAACCGTTGGAGTCGTGTATAATAAATATTTGTACTAATAATTAGTATAATTAGAACTATTCTAGTAATCTATTGATCGCGAGCGCGAGCTTTAAGATAAAAATTTATTATTGAATGTATCGATTATTGTCATTAATGCGTGATTGATATTAATAATGAAAATATTAATAAAAGATTGAAATATCATCGCAAAAGAATATAATTTAATTATTGCGTTTATGAAATCATATACAAATTATTTTATAAAACATAATTTCAAAAATAATTAATTTTACAAATGGCTCATCATATCAGTAATTCACTCTCGAAAAACGACTTCGGATACCTTCTGATGGCGTACTTTCGAAGCTCTTCGACGGCGAATAAATAGACGACAAACGGCAACGAATAGGTCCACACTCGAGCGCTCACTGCTCTCAATCCGAGCGCGTGATTAAGACCGGGAGTGTAGCAGAAAATGCAGGCCATCGCGGCCTCACTCACGATACCCACGTTAAGCGTCCAATTACTAAAAGTAAATGTCAATATTAAACAGCAACAAATTTAATATGGTTTACCTCATTCCCTGTTTAAACACAGACAGACGGCGAGTCTTGCAGACTATTATTTCCATAATCTGCATCACAATAACGCAAACAAAATAAGAACTTTGCGCTCGAATCAGCATTTCCTGTCGCTCTTTAAATGTCTAGAAATATTTTAAAAAATTTATAATAAAATATAAGTTTAATAAATAAATAAATAATACATGAGTCCTGCCGTAAGAGTCAACTAAATCGTTGATATTCTGATTATACCAGTCATGCCTTATTTGCCACAGATCTTCCACTTTCCATCCCATTTCACGCATTGTCAATATATAACCGAAAAATCCGGCGGCCGTTGAGATCACTCCGACCAACAGATAAGCGCGCGAAAGCAATGGTCCGGTAATTAGTTTATCGCGTTTCGGATTACGAGGAGGAATATTCATAGTGTCTGATTCGCTGGTCTCGTATGACAGAGAGATTGCCGGCAACATATCGGTGACTAAACACAACATCAGTATCGTAACGGTTCCGACGGCCAGAGGAAAGCCAAACGCAACGAAAACAATAAACGGATATAAAGTGGTCACCGATCCGCCCATTAAATAAGAAACCGTTTTTTTCATGTTATCAAATATTCGTCGGCCCTCTTCGATGCTCACCACAAGCGATACCAAGTTGTCGTCGAGCAGAATCATGTCCGAGACCTGCTTCGATACGTCGGAGCCTGAATTCAATTAAGAGATTCAATTTTAAACTTTTTTTCGAAAATTGCTTTTCCCGACCTGTGATTCCCATCGCGACCCCAATGTTGGCCTTCTTAAGCGCCGGCGAGTCGTTCACTCCATCGCCGGTCACCGCCACGATGTGTCCCAAGTGTTGACAGTTCTCCACTATTCGTAACTTTTGCTGCGGTGTTGTGCGCGCGAACACAATCTCCTTAACGATGGATAGTATGTCTTGCAGTTCGGTGTCCGAGAGTTGGGATAACTGTTCGCCGGTGACCACAATGGACTGAATGTATCTAATGTTGACCACAAAAACACTATCTTTATCCGATCGATTAACAAATTGTTCGCTCGGTTCGCTGACAATTCCAACCTCTTTGGCGATGGCCTGCGCTGTGATTGGATGGTCACCGGTTATCATAATTAATTTGATGCCAGCGCTGCGACACTTATGCACCGCATCGGCGACTGTGGGTCTTTTAAAATTTATCACATTATTATAATTATAATTATTTTTAATTTGTTTAATTAAATTTAGGCAAACCTCGGCGGATCTATCATTGAGATTAAACCCAAGAATCTTAATTTTACTTTTTCGACGTCAATGACATCGTTAAATGTTTGTCCGTTTGAAAGCTGATTGTATTCGCAATCAGACAAAGCGATAACTCGTTCACCCATTGAACCCAACATTTGACAGGTCTTGTCAAATGTTTTTCTAAGGGTATCATCGATGATAAATGATTCGCCACTTTCCGTGATCACAGTCGAGCACATCTTAATGATCGTTTCGGGCGCGCCTTTCATTAACAAGCAAAAGTTAGACAGCGATCCGTTACACTTGACATCTACGCTAATATTTTTGTGAATAGAGTATTGATATTTATTTGTTGAGTTAAATGGCTTCTCCGCTATTTTTGGATATCTGTGGCGATATTCAGACACCGATCCCGTAACCGATTCCATGAATCGAAGAATTGCCGTTTCAGATGCGTCTCCACTGCACTCTCTTTTCATTATATCTCGATTGTTATCTTCACTTTTAAACTCAGCTCTCGAGCATAACCGACAGCAACGGCTAAACGCTTCCCAACTTTTAATTGTTTTCATGGTTTGCGTGACTTCTTCTCGATAGTGACTCACTCTGAAGACATTGTCAGCCATCCAGACATGCGAGACAGTCATCCTGTTCTGAGTCAAAGTCCCTGTTTTGTCAGTGCATATAGTGGTTGTCGAGCCGAGAGTCTCGACTGCCTCTAAATGTTTTACTAAACAATTTTTCGATGCCATTCTTTTGGCAGTGAGTGTGAGCGCCACTGTTAGTGATGGCAGTATGCCTTTGAAAAAATTAAAATAATTATGTGATTAAAGTTTTTCAGTGCATAAATTGAATCAATAATATCAAATTTAAATAGTTTTATCATAAAATCATTATATAATTTAAGCATATTATCAAATAATTTTATTTTATAAAATATACTATTAAATTAATAATTAGGTATTTTTTGCAAAAACAATTAGTTAACAGTCATTAAATAATAATTTTTTTTTTGAATATTAATTATATGTCTATTAATCAAAATACGTAAAAATTTGACAATAAATTGAGCACAACCTTCGGGCACATTTCCAACTGTCACTCCGATCATGAAAATAAACGCCTCGATCAGCGACGAACCCAAACCTAAGGCAACCGAAAAAAATACTATACCAGACATCACTGCCATTATTGTGATTATTTTCACCAAACGATTGATTTGTATAGCAATCGGTGTTTTTTCGCTTTTAATCTTAGTGACCATTTGGGCGATGCCTCCCATTACGGTTCGATCTCCAGTGGCTATTACTACCCCATAACCCCAGCCCTCCACGCAATTGGTCGAGAAAAATGCCAAATTTTTGGCCTCAAGTGGAGTATTACTATCGATATCTGAATGTCTATCGAGCGGATCCGATTCGCCGGTTAGCGACGAATTGTCGACTCTCATGTTATCGCACTTTATTAGTCGAATATCGGCCGGTATTCGATCGCCACTCTCACAGTAGACCAGATCGCCGACCACTAACTCGTCCACTGCTATGCTTTTCTTCTGTCCACTGCGGACCACAATTGCTTTCTATTATTGAATAAAGATTAAATTTTAGATTAAAATATAAATCAATTAATTGTTATAAATAATTTACTGTCACCATTACCTGCGGCATCAAATTCTTAAATGATTTGAAAATCTTAGCGCTGCATAATTGCTGATAAAATGAAAACAATGCCGTAATAACAACGACAACAACTAATACCAAACCAACAAAATACTGAAATATTCAAAATAAAAATTATAAAGAGTTAATTAATTCACAGTTAACCAATTAGCGAGTAAATGGTTATCTCAATAAGCAATTAGAGTGCATAATTTAATTAGCAAAATAAATTATTTTATCTTAATTATATTAATCTAGATTTTAATTAGCGCTCAAACTGTTTGAAATTTTGTCAATGAATTTGTGAGATTTTTCTCGACCGTACGTCCGAATCGTTTCTTTCGATGCCGTACGCGACGAAACTGGCGATAGAGGCGAACCACAACAGCAGAGCAAATCCAGTGGTCATCTCTTTCACAAACAGCAGCCATTTTGGTGTCTCTTTAGGCGCCGACAACTCGTTTCTACCGTTTCGCCTCAATCGATCCACTGCTTCTTCATATTCTAGTCCTCTCTCGGCGTGTGTTTTCAATTCTCCGCACAACTTATCAATCGATACCTGATGTTCTTTTATATTAGGATTTTTGCTTATTTCGGGATTTTCGCTCTTAAAAATTATTACAACTATACAACTATTTTTTGGTATTTAATTTATACCTCATTACACTTAAGCATTTTTCCAACATTAACGACTTGATTAGGCATAACTCAAATATAATGCAAATTATTTCTATTCACTTCGAATGTAAAAATTTATTCAATTATGTAAACTTTTTTCACTTCACAACATGTATTAATTTCACAATTTCAGTGAAATGATGTGATGTCTTCAAAGCCGGACACTCTTTTATGAGCAGAGGGGGATATGATTGTTACAAAATTAAAATAATAAACACTATGCAGTTTTAGTTGCTATCAATATTAACCTTCTTATTGCAAATTATTGCACACTAATTATATAAACAAAATTTTAAACTTCGACTGTCAAATACTTGCCTCATGAGTATCAACTCAACAATAAGCCATCGACAACGATAGGTGTAAAGCAATCGAAACACTCGGGTGTCCGGCTTTGAAGACATCATATCATTTCACTGAAATTGTGTAATTATTACATGTTGTAAGCGAAACAATTTGCAATAATTTAATTGTGATCAAACTTAAATAATAGTTTGTCAAATAATATTAAACATTTATTCATTTATTTTATTCGTTCAATCTATTTATACCCCGTTTATATGATTATCTTGTGTTAGTCTGTAATTGATTTAATAAACCAGTATATATTTCATATCAATATATGAATCAATATATTTTTAAAAAAACAATATCTTGTTTACAGCGAAGACATGTGCACATTAGATGTGCGACGACAACAAAAAAAAAGTTTGTCCTTAGTTATGAAATTATTAAATAAAATTGTTTGATAGATGTAAAAATGTTTTTTTTTCTGATCTAAAATTTTTTGATTGCGAATTAATTAATCAAAGTGTTGGCAAGTATTGTTATTTACAAACTGTTTGGAAAAATCCACTCGTAATAAAGATATGGATAATTAGTTTAATTATAACAGGATTTTATTTTTATCAAAAGCATAAAAATTGTTTGCACACTTATTATCATAAATATGAATAATTAATGTAATATTTAGACTGAAGTTCATGCAATTAGAATGTATTAATTTATTATTATTATTATTAATATCGAAATTATTTTATGAATTAAATAAAGTAAGATTAGATCAGTAATTCTCTATCGAAAAAAGAATTCGGAAATTTTCTGATCGCCAACTTTCGTAGCTCTTCGTAAATGAATAAATTGACCACAAACGGCAACGAATAGGTCCACACTCGAGCGCTCACTGCTCTCAATCCGAGCGCGTGATTAAGTCCGGGAGTGTAGCAGAAAATGCAGGCCAACGCGACCTCACTTACGATACCAACGTTAAGCGTCCAATTACTAAAATTAATTTGCACTTAGAGATGAGCTCAAAAAAGTCACAAAGTCTCATACTTTGAAACCGAGACTTAGGCTTTGGAAAATGAGAGACTCAGACTTTGAGACTTTTGCAGCCAAAGTCCAAAGTTTTATACTTAAACTCAGGCTTTGGAATAATAAAATCTATAAAAGTCTCTATTGTTGAACAAATCCTTGAAAAACATTTTCAATAACATTCTTATTTCAAGCAATTATTAAAAATAAATTTAATTTCAAATGAAATCAACTTATCTAAAACATTCAACTGCTAATAAAAAGCTTCCATTAATTGGAGACTTGTACCAAATATGGATTTTTCAAAAAAAAATATTTAAATTTGCATTATAAAATTTTTATTGTGAATTTTCATCCCTAATTCATGTGTAGACCCCTTTTCCCAGAAAAAGAAAAAGAAGACAAAAGAATAAAATAATATGCATTATGACATGAATTTTTGCGAATGTCGACGATGTCCTTTGAGTTGGACAAGTTGACCAGTTTTAGCTGATATATATATGATATCGAAATATTTTAATTAATTCAAATAAATAGTGAATTTATATGAGTATTTTATGCAAATTTATTTCATTAAAGTTAACAAACTTGGTTTATTGAAAATTGTAAAATTAAAGCATAAGATAATATTAAAAATATAGGCATACAAAAAACAGAATCAAACAAATTCAAAAATTCGTAAGAATATTATTTTTCAATTAAATTTAATTATGGTTTTTAATATGAAGGACTTGTAAATTTACAAAAATATTACCGATTTTATAGTACAAAAAAATAGAGACTTTGAGAGTAAAACTTTATATCAGAGTTTGTAAAAAGTCTCTAAAGACTAAGTCTGCCCATCTCTATGGACACTATCAAAGCAAATACCAAATTTATTATGGTTTACCTCATTCCCTGTTTGAATACAGACAGACGCCGAGTCTTGCAGACTATTACTTCCATGATCTGCATCACAATAACGCAAACAAAATAAGAACTTTGCGCTCGAATCAGCATTTCCTGTCGCTCTTTAAATGTCTTAAATATTTATAATAATTATTATTCAATATAAAGCTTAATAATAAATAAATACATGAGTCCTGCCGTAAGAGTCAACTAAATCGTTGATATTTTGATTATACCAGTCATGCCTTATTTGCCACAGATCTTCCACTTTCCATCCCATTTCACGCATTGTCAATATGTAACCGAAAAATCCGGCGGCCGTTGAGATCACTCCGACCAACAGATAAGCGCGCGAAAGCAATGGTCCGGTAATTAGTTTATCGCGTTTCGGATTACGAGGAGGAATATTCATAATGTCTGATTCGCTGGTCTCGTATGACAGAGATATTGCCGGCAACATATCGGTGACTAAACACAACAAAAGTATCGTAACGGTTCCGACGGCCAGAGGAAAGCCAAACGCTACGTAAACAATAAACGGATATAGAGTGGTCACCGAACCGCCCATTATATACGCCACCGTTTTTTTCATGTTATCAAATATTCTTTTGCCCTCTTCCACACCCACCACTATTGAGGCAAAGTTGTCGTCGAGCAGAATCATGTCTGCGGCCTGTTTTGACACATCGGAGCCTGTGTTAAAATAAATAAATATATACGAAAGTATTTTAAAAAATGAATTTTAAACCTGTGATTCCCATCGCGACCCCAATGTTGGCCTTCTTAAGCGCCGGCGAGTCGTTCACTCCATCGCCGGTCACCGCCACGATGTGTCCCAAGTGTTGACAGTTCTCCACTATTCGTAACTTTTGCTGCGGTGTTGTGCGCGCGAACACAATCTCCTCTACGCTTGAAATAGTTTCTCTCAAACGTTGATCAGATAGTTGGCGCAACTCGTCTCCAGTTATAACCTTAAACGGCGCGCAAAATTTGGCGATACTATAGATTTTGTTCGCATTAAAATTATGATAAACTGATTGCCGACTATTCGATTGGCCAATAATCCCGACAGCGCTCGCGATGGCCTGAGCTGTGATGGGATGATCACCGGTCACCATAATCACTTTAATGCCGGCGTTTCTACACATTCGCACCGCATTGGCCACCGAAGGCCGCGGCGGATCGATCATCGAAATCAAGCCCAGCAGTCGAAAGTTGCCGATAGTTGCCTCAACTAATTCGGTAAATTTAGCCGATTTTTGATCGAATTCATGGTCGCAGAGAGCAATAAGCCGTTCGCCCGCAGATCCCAAATGCTGACACGTTTGGTTAAAACTTTTGACAACATTGTCCTCAATGAAAACCGTCTCGCCGTTAGTGGTCAACATAGTGGAGCATAACTTAATGATGGCTTCGGGCGCGCCCTTCATAGCGAGTAAAAGCTTGACCGACGAGCCATTGCGGGAATCACTGTCAACAACTTTATGAATAGAGTACTGATACTTAACACTAGAATTAAATGGTTTCTCCGCTACTTTTGGATGTCGATCGCGATAGTCAGACACCGATCCCGTAACCGATTCCATGAATCGAAGAATTGCCGTTTCAGATGCGTCTCCACTGCACTCTCTTTT
>JAQIYA010000657.1:0-17979 GCA_034699355.1 Microtritia minima
CTAATTGATAAATTAAATAAGTTTTAACTATAACTTGTATTAAAAATATTAGAAACTTATTAATACTACTATAGAATATTTAATCAATATTTTTTATTTCTAAATTTTTAAATGATTAAAAAATAATATTAATTAGACATCAAAAAGTTTCGAATTATTGGGCTTTTGTACAAAATTGTAAATTTTAATTAAATAATATATACATGTATATACATTTAATCAAATGAAAATTTTATGGATAATATATATATATATATAATATTCTTAAATATATTCATAAATAATAAAATACTTTATAATCAAAATGTTTTTAATGGTTTCAATTAGAGTTATATTTTATATAAAGTTGAATACCTTTAACACTTTATAAATTTTATATAAAATTAATAGAAGTTAATTGAGAAGATTTAAATTAACAATATATTATTAAATTTACTTCATAACACACTCTCAAACATACGATACATGTACTAAAATCATTTATATGAAATCACGAAATATAAAATTATATTAAATGCTTTATAAATGTTATTTTTATTATATTATAAATTACTACTATTTTATAATAACATTTGCATAACGTGTTAAAGTGTTGTTTACGTATCATTTTACATATTATTTGCATTTAAGTAAAGAGTAGTTATGGCTCGGCTAAACCAATACTCCATTTGATTTACAGCTTAACTAAATTATCGCAGATTCTAACTAATAATACCCAAATACTATTGTTATTAATCAAAACAAAAAAAAAATAATACAAAAATTAATAATATTATTTCTTAAAACTTTCAACATTTGACAAAACATTTTAAGAACACAAAAAAAATTTTCATTAAAAGAATTTTATTTTTTATTTATTGATAAACATTACAATATCGAAAGATTAAACGTTTTAATTTATTACGAATACAGAAAATATAATCACAGCTGCAATTCTTATTAAACTTTGAAAAATAAAATAAAATAAAAAAATTAATTTGTTCGATCACAACACATTAAATTGATTTAATAGTATTAAATAAATTATTAAAACAATGAAAATATAATAAAGATTTTAAGAGTAATTTTAATTAATTTTTAAATTTTAATATTATCAATATTAAAGACACCTTTAAATATATCGATTAGAATTTGATAGTAATGTCAAAATGTTGAGAAGAAATGAAATGATTAATTATTAATATGAGGCGCATTTGGTTGGGCTATGGCTGGTTTAAAACCTCGAGATTTCATGTATCCAGTCATTTGGTCAGGAATTTCTGCTAAAACTTCTTTAGCGAGATCGGCTTGAGATCGAATGAAGGGTCCGTTTTGTGATAAAAATTTATTTAATGGCACAAATTGAACGATATCTCGCTCGGCGTACCGTCCGTCCACTGAGAGGCGAACGTCGTCCGAGTCCAACTCGTCCATAGCAGCGAAGTCGGCGTTTCCAACGCCCACTATTATTATTGAAAGCGGTAGCTTTGAGGCATTGACGATAGCACTCTTCGTTTGATGCATATCAGAAATAATTCCATCGGTGACGATCAGTAATATGAAATAATGCTTTCCGTCTTGAAATTGTTTGGCGATCGCAGCGGTATTGTTGATGACAGGCGAGAAGTTAGTCGGTCCGTAAAGGGTTACTGAAGCCAAACAATTTCGATAATGATCTACTATTTCCTGAATTCCGCTGCAATAAGGATGCGTTGTGTTTCCATTAAGAGGAAACTGATGCGACACTTCGCCAGTCGGAGGAATTTTAGCGCCGAATCCAAAAGCGGGGAACATTCCGGCGCTGTCGTAGTGTTGAATTATTTCGCCTACACTTCGTAGAGCTATCTCGTAAGGATTAGGTCGACCGCCAAATGTGTCGAGAAAGTGCAGCGATTGCGGGTCACGCGGGGCTCCGTTGGACGCCGTAAAATCAATGGCGACAGCAAAATGCATTTGCGTTCCGCCGCGAATGTAGTCGAGAAAAGTGATCTCTTCTGTGACCGCAATCGATACCAATTCAACGATTCCCGAGTTTGTGTAGCCCTGCTTTTTCTGACGGCGCGGATTTGTTAGCATAAATTTTTTGTCAGTTGTCCGTTGAGTCAAATCTCTGAGAGATGTGTGACAATTGCCAATGAGTTTGTGACTGCCATTCGATCTATAATCGTAACAATCGATTTTGATGGTGCGATCATAATCGCCGTTACATAGAGTTCGGACTCGCATAGTGATCGGCATCCAAACAGGACTCTGCGTCGAGCGGACGGGTTCGCTCTTCATCACTACCGAGAAGGTTCCGTCTTCGTTAGACCGCGACAACACCAGAAAAGGGTCGTTTCTCATAATCCACGACAGTTTGTCTAACGATTTGGCGCTGAACTGCATTTGAACGATTTGCTTACAGCTGGAGATCTCTTCTGTTACCATAATAATCTGTCCGCAATCCCTTCCCGGCACTCCCGACAGTTTGCCCGTAAACTGTCGGCCAGAAAACGCCACAATTTCCGCTAACGTGGTCTCGTAATGACCGAGAAATTCGCGTCCGTCGGGGTCGACGTCCCAGACCTCGAACCTCAACTTTTGAATGGTCTCGAAGTTGTAGTTCAATATGAATTTCTTAACCCATTCCGGATTGAGATTGTCCTGAATTGTCTCAGTTCTGCCAATTTCGTAGTACCTGTCCTGCCACGAGTCGCGCATCGATATCACGCAATAGGGGTCCGATTTCGAGAGCACGTCTTTGTTCAGCAAATTAACGCACGACAACGTCATCTCGACCTGCGATGTGGGCATCACTGCGCCGCCGGATGTGGCCCTGTTGGGGGAACCGGTGAACGGAGCCATCATTTCGGTGGACACGTGTCGCGGAGATAAGGCGTTAGCGGTGGTGAACGTCTGCGACCAATTCGGTTGGTTTGACATTTGGCTCATTAGCTGCCAATCATTCAGCTGTCATATCAAGCATGAAATAGGAATACTTCTTCTCTCAAATCACAACTTTCAAAACAATTTCATGTTTTATTGTCAATGTTTCGAGTATTTTGTTTGTATATCACACGCCAAACGACTGAGTGTCACATCGTTTGTCAACTTCTTATTAAACGGATTGCGTTATAGAGACGAAACTGGAGATGCGATGAGACTATGAGTTGAATTGCAAACAACCACTACTTCTACGCTTATCAGACATCGTCAACAAGTGATGTCAACAACAAGTTTGAAATCGTTTCACTTCTCTCTAACGTCTCGTCAAACACCACATGCTCTTCAGGTTAACACTTTTAGCTTAACACATATATTCAAATACTGATTAAGAAATTTTGCAAAACCACTACATTTTTGCATTTAATTAAAAAATTGATGACGAAAATGATTAACACTTAATAGCATCGTTATGTGATAAATGTTGATTTAGTTTACGACTTGACATTTTGTAGACAATATCATGCCATACGTGCGCCAAACAACTACAGACAAACAGAGTGAAGGCAAAGCATGTGACGAGCGTTTGATGTTTACGTGATGTCAATATAAATATAGCAATTTAAATGCTATCATATAAACGCATAGCATATGCAGCGCCACTACACTGACCTTCACTTGATTGTAAAACTGCATGTCTTTCGCCGGTTTCGCGTTTTATAATTTTCATTAGCAATTAACAACTAATAAATCGAATTGTTTGAGTAGTAATATCTTTTTATTGAATTAACACAAATATAAATAGAAATTTGATATAAGTCTCAGTAAATATGAGTCTCAATAAGTTAAGCATCGATAGCCTCGACTTGAATGATAAACGCGTATTAATACGGTATAATTTTTAAGTTTATTAAATTAGTGTTAAATATTGATTGAGTTAACTATTATTAAAGAGTGGACTTCAATGTTCCGATGAAAGAGGGAAAGATTACTAATAACCAGCGAATTGTGGCGGCTTTGGATACAGTGAGGTATGCGTTGGAGAAGAGGGCGAAGAGTGTGGTCCTTATGTCGCATTTGGGACGACCGGACGGCACGCGCGTCGAGAAGTACTCGTTGAGACCGGTGGTCAACGAAGTGAGCCGTCTATTGAACCGCAACGTGACGTTTCTCAACGACTGTGTCGGTCCTGAGATCGAGTCGTCGTGCGCTAATCCAAACCAGGGAACCGTTATATTACTGGAAAATTTGCGATTTCACGTCGAAGAAGAGGGTAAAGGCGTGGACGCGAGCGGCAACAAACTCAAGGCGAAAGAGGCGGACATCGAGGCGTTTCGGGCGAGTCTCACCAAATTGGGAGACGTGTACGTGAACGACGCGTTCGGCACCGCTCACAGGGCTCACTCTTCGATGGTCGGCGTGAATCTCTCTCAACGCGCCGCCGGTTTTCTCATGAAGAAGGAGTTGTCATACTTCGCTAAAGTGATCGATAATCCCGATCGACCGCTCTTAGCTATTCTCGGCGGCGCTAAAGTTAAGGATAAAATTCAACTCATAGACAATCTGTTAGACAAAGTGAACGAAATGATAATCGTTGGTGGCATGGCTTTCACTTTTCTCAAGAAACTAAACGGAATGTCTATCGGAAGCTCTCTCTATGACGAAGAGGGCGCTAATATTGTTCAGAAATTGGTGGATAAGGCGGCCGTCAATAATGTGAAATTTCATTTACCGTTAGATTTTATTACTGGCGACAAGTTTGACGAGAATGCAAAAGTGGGCGCTGCAGTGGTCGAACACGGCATTCCCGACGGTTGGCTCGGTCTTGACTGCGGCCCCAAAAGTATCGAACTATTTAAGGCGCCGATCGCTAGGGCTAAGACTATTGTGTGGAATGGGTATGATATGTCACGTTTGTCTTATCGATCGATCGATAACTCTTAAATTTCAGACCTGTTGGCGTTTTCGAGTGGGAAAACTTTGCTAAAGGAACAAAAGATGTAATGGACGCGGTCGTACTCGCCACGCAAAATGGTGTGACCACTATTATCGGCGGCGGCGACACCGCTACGTGTTGTGCCAAATGGAACACTGAAGACAAAGTTAGTCACGTCAGTACAGGTGGCGGAGCGAGCCTTGAATTATTAGAAGGCAAAGTGTTACCGGGAGTGGCGGCTCTCAGCGATGCATAAGTGTTTAGTAATTAGTAGTTTAGGTTTATTAATTGTGGTTAATAATGTAAAGTCATAATATAATATAATATAATATAAGTCATTTAGTATTTTAAACATTCATTACTAGTTTAGCTTATTGTCAAATTTTACATGTATTGTAATCTAAAATTTTCATCTATTATTGATGTAGAATTCATTTAAATAAAATTATAGATAGTAATGCTGACTATTATTTTTATAATTATTCTTTATTTAGCAATAATTATTTTTATTTTTTTAAAAATTAAATAAAATCTGTTATATTTTTAGTATAAATTTATTTAATTCTGTTTGTTGAATTATTGAATGTCTGTTTATAGTATTATTTTGGTTAACTAATTGAATCATTAGTAAATCATCTTTACTTTTGATTTTCAATTTACCGAATTTCTTCTCAGAAAATGCGATAAGAAGTAAAATATAAAACGCAAAAATGTTTTAAAAGAATTTTTATGCCAATTAATTCTGTTTAAATAAACAATATTGTGAAAAATTAATTTTTGATAATATAATATAAATATTGCATTTATTTGTGAAAGTATTAAAAATAGAGTTAATTTCCGGTTATCGAAAAATAACTTTCCATGCAATTTATATTTAGCTTATTTTAGAGTCCTAATTATAATTATTAATCATAATATAAGTTTACATCACATTACGCGAATAAAAAACAATTGGCAGCCGAATAAATGTCATTTTAATAAATATCTTTGATATCAAGTATTAATGATATATTTGTAGTACTTTAGATATTATAAGTTAATAATTAAGTAATACTGTATGGAAAATAATGTTGAGAAAGATAAAACTAATCTTTGCAACTGATATACAAGGATATTAAAACTACACATTACAGAGTAAGTTAAAGAGAGAACGAATCGAACTCTTATATTCAGACAATTGTGTTTTAGTTTTTATTTGCTTTCTAATGGTTTCTAAAAAATGTAATTTTTTTGCATATATCAGATATTAGATATTAGCCAATGTAGGGCAGCAATTGAATCAAATGATCAACAAAGTAAATATGCGTAAATAAAAAGACCGAATTTATGATATAAATTAGATTTAGTATTAGATTATTTGAATTACAAATATTAAAGAAGCAATTAATATGTGAAATTAAGAATAAAATAAACAACTTATTGAAACAAAACGCTTAAAATTTAAGAAAATAAATATTTAATAAGAATAAAATTGTCATAAAACACATTTGACAAATTCTGGTCACAATACTGTTAATAGAGAATCAATTTTGGGCTTAAACTTTGATGAGTTATTGCACAAAACTCTTAAGTATTTTACAGATTGTAGACCTAATGTGATCACTGATCACTGTACTTGACATTCAAAGATTTGACAAACCCTCTAATATTTTTATAATTTTGCACAACTGATTCTGAAATAGTCTGTCATTTACTTGTACCAATTTTTAATATGATTTATTATATCCAAAATGTATTAAAAATTAAATAAAGGAATGGCTTTAAAGTTTAAAACGAATATTTATACAACAATGAAAATCATTGCATATTAGTGCAGAGCTCTTAGATTTTGTCCAATTAATTACAAGTATGTTACAAGCATTATGTATTTAATTTTTAATTTTAACAATACTAGTCTTTAACAATACCCGCCGCTTCGCCGCTATGAAAAGTTAATATTTTATTAAATATAATTTTCTCTTTATTGTTGAATAATGCTTTGTTTTAAATTTAAACAGCAATTAAAATTAAAAATAAGTTATATTCAACTATTTAAAAAGTTATGAAAAATTTATTTTAAAAATTGAACTCTACAATAAAAATACATTGTTGCAAACTTACTCACACACTAACTAACACACAGACTAACTCACTATTTTTTTAATAAGTTATATATATTATGGCTAATAATTTTAAAAATGATTTAATGAATGGTATAAATTTTAATAATTATAAATGACAAATCATTTTCGGATTCTTACAGATTTATTAATATAATTTATTATTATTATAATTTAAGAGTTTATTTCAAAATATTATTCATGACTAGAAGCTATCAAATTATTTCTTAATTATAGCTTAATTTAAATTATTAAAATAAATTTATGAACGTTTGAAAACAGATAAAAGCAGATGGTATTTACGTAACATTAAATGGTATCTCAACGATATTATGATAACATATTGTTGAGCTCGTATTAAGTTTATATGTTTGCAATTTACAGATTACTAACTTACTAGTATATGCTGTTTACTGATTTTTATTTAATTTATGACCACTTTGATTGTCTATTAAGAAAAATCTCTAATAAATTCATACGATAGTACTGCAATGTAACAGTACTTTTAAGAGCATTAAAAAATACTGATGCCATTATATTTGTTATGCGCTGATTTATGCCATGTTCTTATGTTCTTTTAAATAATTATTTTTGAAATTATTTGATCGAAAACATCGTTAATATTTAAGCCCTATTCATGTATAAACTCAAAAAAAATCATTATTATTTGTATACATAAAACTGATTTTAAAATAAAAATTAAAAATCCATTTTAAAAATGAAGTGTTTAAATACAATCGATGACATCAGACATTTTTATTTTAATCTTCTGAATCTTAGGCTTGCAGTCAGAGATATCTTCACTAACTCTTCTCTGCCAGAGTAACATATTATCCTTAAAACATTTTGTTTTTGTTTCAACTACTGGTGAACATGTCTGGAATTGCGCTGATTTATTATTGGACAGCAAATTTGAAAGTAATTTTTGGCCGCGAAGTTTGTTCGGTCCAAACAGTGGTGATGGTGGCGGTGAAGTGTCCATATTATGATTACCATTGCTCTGACAATTATCTGATTTGTTATTATTGAGCATATTTTTTAGTTGATTTAATTTTTCGTTGCTTTTTCTATTTTGAAGCTTAAAGTGACTTTTTTGTTCAAACAATGAAGTTTGCGTTAACGAATAACTTCTCACCATTTTATTGCTGACCATCGAATCGTTTTCCACATCAATAACTAGTGAATGAAAATCTGGTTCTGAGGAGAGCTGTTCGAGAGCTTGTTTGAGCTTCTCGTCTGGATTGAGATATTCTTTGGCCAACTTGTCCGCCATATCATCTATTAAATCATTTATCATTTTCTCGTCGCAATTGTTGACCTCCTCTACTGTTTTCGGACAAATAGGCTCATCGATGATGTCGTTCTTAACTTTTTTGGCCTCCAAATCACTATTAGATCTTTCACTCCTAGTCTTTCTCTTTTGCGAAAAGCAATCGCTGTCATCGTTGCATAACGAGCTCAAATCGAAATCACTGGTAAGCGAATGAAATTCATTGTCACTCTGTTCGGTGTTTTCGATGTTTTCGGTGTCATACGCCAACTCTAGTTCACTCAAAACTTGCGATCTCTTAAGCGAAAGTTGGTTTAATTGTTTTTCATAATCTTTCAATTGAGCCAATAGTTTGCTTCGAGAGCTCTTTACTTGTTGTTCCTCTTTATCAATCAATTTTAACGCTGATATCAAATCGTGAACACTTTCAATCATGACTGTGTAGATGTTTTGAAATATTATGATAATTTGAAAAATTTATTTAAATTAAATGCGATAACAACTCTTTAGCCATACGTGTATAGAGTTATTGCGACGAAGAGATACGAAAACATAGAGTAATTGGTAATGATTGGTAATCAGATACAGCACAGTAGCGTACAAACAGACACAAATGTGTTGAAGCATTCAAGTTTGAACTTCAAAACTTAGCCAAACTTACTTAAACACCTGTTTTGCCCAACTTTTTGCCAAATCCCATGAGAGGCAACTGAAATATGAACAAAGCCTGCGATTGCTTATTAACTTTGCTATAAAATTTCTCTACTCTTATCTCTTTCATTATCAAACAACTCCATGGAGAGTACGGTTATTCTACCTATACGTCTACTTACAAGTAAATCTAACTTATCTTAAATATTTGCTAACTTTTAATGATTTATACTTTTAATTTTATTTTTACTTTCCATACACAGAAACAAAAGGATGATTAAAGGGTGGCGTTGTTTTTTAAATCACGATCCATAGGCAATAATTTATTTGTTGTACTCATTCGTATAACGTTTCTCACTTATTTTAGTAACGATCTAATTATATTTGAAATATTGTAAATAGCATTTATACATATATAGATTGTATATAGATTTTTGGCATTTATATACTTTTTCTAAAATAATTGATAATTTAATTCATAAAACATACTGATTTTGCATAAGATATTTGACAACAATATGTTTCGAATAAGAAATATTTACAATAAGAAAAGAAGAAAATGTTGTCCAACATTGCGTATAAAACATTTTGTATAGCATTTGATTGAAAACGGTATTATTGTAGTAAAACAAGTTATTTTCAAAAAGTTATAAAAATTATAATTGTTTTTATTGTTGTTAACTAAAATTTTAAATATAATAAAATGACCACAAAAGCCCATTTAATGGCATTTAACGAATAAGTATTGTGAGGAATGGCAATAATTTAATCATATAAACATAAAGCATATAAAATATCGCACAAAAGTTATTAATTTATGATATTATAAAATCGCTGTTCTTATGTGCATATTCTGTATTTGTGCTCAAACTAAACACTGGCTGTCAGTACTGCCAACTATGGTGAGCGTGATTGACGTGAATTGAAAACAACGTGAGTCTCGCCAAACACGTGTCCGACTGTTATCATTTAAATGACACGTATTGGTATGCCATACGAATGCGTCATCTGTTGACTGCAACACACATTTGAGACAATCATACGTTTAGTGCTGTGTTGATCACAATTTTCACATTCAATTTATTAATAAATTTCTTTTCAAAATGTCTTATTTAAGTAAGAAAACGAACTCAAGTGTGAAACAGGAAGACATACTCCAAGCGGTGATCATAGCCGACAGTTTCAACACTCGCTTCGCGCCCATCACTCACTCCAAACCACGCGTTTGTCTCTTTAATGTCAATTACAACTCAAAACTGATGAGTTTATTATTGTTGAATAGGTTTTACTTCCGTTAGTGAACCGAACAATGATTGAGTACACTCTCGAGTGTCTATCAGTGGCCGGAATTCAAGAGACTATCATATTTTGCTGCTCTCACTCGCAACTCATTAAACAATTTGTTTCGTAAGTTTATTTACAAGTTATTGTTAAGTATTGAATAATTTGTGCCCATTTTTTAAAGATATTACTCGGAAAATAACCACTCGATGTCAATAATAGTGTTATCGTCGGAAACATTTCAATCAATGGGCGACGCCTTAAGAGATTTGGACGCAAAAGCCTTAATTAAATCTGATTTTGTGTTACTTTACGGCGACTGTATCTCCAATTTGCCGCTTAAACTTATTCGAGCTCAGCATAAGTTAGTTTCATAATTATTTATTTGATTAATTGATATGTTATTAGTTTATGGTAATTGATTTGTTTGCAATTACTTGCTTACAGAAAGAATCGTCAGCGCGATAAGGGATGTGTGATGACAACCATCTTTCGAAAGGCTAAGCCTAAACACAGAACCAGATCAGTGGAGGACGAATGCGTCGCAGTCCTCGACTCGAATACCAATAAAATATTGCATTTTGAAAGAGTATTTAACAATCGAAAAATTCAACTGCCATTGGTTTGTCTGCTTTATTTTTTATAAAAACTATTATATAATAGCCACTATTTCAGTCATTATATTTAAATTATAAGATTACGCATGTATTTATCAAATTTAAAATAAATAAAAATATTTTTTATATTTAGAGTTTATTTCAAGAAAACAGCGATGTGAGCATTCGCTACGATTTGTTGGACACACACATATCGATTTGTTCGGTTAACGTTCCGCCACTTTTCACTGATAATTTTGATTATGAAACGCGCGATGCGTTTATTAATGGAATATTAGTACACGAAGAAGTAATTTATAATATATTTTTAGTTTAAAAATTATTAATAATTAATTTAAAATTAGTTACTCGGAAATTCAATTTACGCACACATAGTCGATAGTGGATACGCGGCCAGAGTTACGAGTCCAGCGGCTTATGAGCGAATTAGTCGAGATATTTTACAACGTTTGACATATCCCACTGTTCCCGACATTATTAGTAAATGCACGTATCAAAGGAATAATATATATAAACAAAGCGAAGTTCATTTAAAAGTGTAAGTTAATGATTATTGTTTTAAAAATTTTAAAATAACTATTTAATTGCTTTGATATTTAGCGATACTATAATAAAGCAAAACGTCGCCATTGCAAAGGGTACCAGCATTGGCAGCAAATCATTTATAATTAATAGCACAATAGGAGTTAATTGTAGAATTGGTAATAATGTTAAAATCTCTGACTCCTATATTTGGGATAATGTTGTTATAGAAGATAATTGTAACCTTAAAAAATGTATTATTGCTGATGATGTTCATATTAAATCAAATGTTAATATAAATGCGGGATCCATTATTGACTTTCAAGTGATCCTCGGGCCAAATATTAACTTAAAAGAGCGCACTTATATTCAATTTGAAGCAAATGAAGAAAATGAAAAAATTAATTATCAATTAGTTGGTTGTGAAGGCCAGGGCTTTGTTTATGGAGAAAACGAAGACGAGGTAGACTTAGACTTTGTGCGCGATGTTTGGGTGGAGTCCGAAGATGAAGACAATGATGATAAATATACTATAAGTACTAAATTTAGTGATAATTCATCGGACGAGGAGAGAGCTGATAGTCCAAGAGCTGATGATGAACTGAAATGTAAATTTATTAAATAACAATATTTAAATTTTTACAAATTTTCCACTCATTCTAGTGTTTTTTGACGAAGTTGTCGATAGTTTGCAACGCGGTATTGAAGAGAAAATAAAATGTGAAAATTTAATACTGGAAGTGAATTCTTCGAAGTATAATGTGATTCATGTTTTGCATATGATTTTACTGACGTTGTGTTTGATCTTAGGCATGCCTATAATGTGCCTTTAAAAGAACTGAATATGTTGGTCGTTAAGGCTATTCTCGATCTGCCCGCCAATACAAGCAATTATTTGACACAACTTCAGCTGTGTTTGAATCATTTGTTGCCATTCATTCGCAATTACATTAAGAGCAGAGATTCTCAAAACGATTGTCTTAAAGCTCTTGAAGAGTACTGTTTGCAGTCCGATAAATGCAAACCACCAGTTCTAGCAAAAGTTATAGCCTTTTTGTATAATAAAGATGTATTAGACGAAGACGTGGTGCTCGAGTGGTATAACACAACGCAACCAATAGGTGAATGTGATATCACGCAACAAGAAAACCTTAGAGCCCACCAGTCTATTACTATGTTTATTAAATGGCTTAAAGAGGCCGAAGAAGAGTCCACATCAGAAGATAGCGAATAATGTTATGTCACGAATCGGTTTACTTTTGTAAGTTGATGTTCAAGTTGTATAATAATTGAATTATTTATGGTTTATGAACAAAGCATACGCTAAATAACTTTTTATTGTGCATAGATTTGTTCGGCTTTGAATTATTACTTTATTTTAAAAAAATTTTATAAAATATTTGATAACATAAATAAAGTAATCTATAAAATGGCAATTGTTTTTCTTGAGAACAATATCAACAATTATTTTCATTATTGAAGGCTATTTATAAGTGAAATTTTTAGTTAATTTTAGTGTATTTAAAATTAAAATAGTTATTATGAGATATAAAAGTGATGTTTTTACAATGAACAATAAAAACAAAATAAACAATAAATGAATTATGACATCAAATTTGTTTATAATGTGCATCGTATGTGCATAGCATAGTATAGCTTCATATATACTTATTTAGCTATTTTTATAATATCTGATAAACCTTACTGTCAGTTTTATAATACTATTTATAATATACAATATTTATAAACACGAACGCTTTTTAATAACTAAATGGCAAACAATAAGAGATGAATGACTTGCTAACGAACAATGACACACATTCATAGCACACAAACACATTCAATAACGAAACATTCTTTGACTAAAAAGTATTGAAAATCACATAAAATGATACATAAAAACAATGATAGAGTAAATAACATTATTGCAGATTAGTTCACAATTATGAGAACAACATAATCAGGGTTTCCCAACCAAAGACTGCAAAGACTGCATCTTTCGAAAAGTTTACATTTGTACCATTCATTATAGTAATTATGAACATTAAATAAATAAGTTATAAAGTTTAAATTGAAAATAATATTTTCTTTATATTCAATATTAACTTTTAAAATTAATTTTAAAAGAGAATAAATTTGTGGAAGAATTTTGGCAAATTAAAAATATTGCGTAATTGAGGGCAACTCGTAATTAGAATGCTAAGTGGCACTGATATGGTGAGAAACCCTACACATAAATTGACTTCACAAATATTGCAAAATGACTGGACTGTTGTACTTTAACACAAATATATTTCAATCCCATCCACCCATCATACTCCCCAAAAGACCACCTCCGCCTCCGCCACTAATGCCGCCAAACTTGCCTCCCAATAGCATCGATAACTTATTCTTGATTCCTCCGAATCCGCTCAAACCCCCAAAACTGCCAAATGATGTTCCTCCGAATCCTTTGCTGTCAAATGAAGGATAACTATTGCTGGTAAATGAAGGGCCGACGAATCCTTTCATGTCGTCAAAAGTCGGAAGTGGAGGCATAACAGGAATTTGCGGCCTGTAATTGGCGGCCGCCATCAAATTCGGATAATGAGGTTTTACTTTGCGAAGTTTACTCTTTTCTATAAAAGCAGTTTATCATAAACTATAGATATTATAATCTTTGATGTGCATATTTTATTTTACCGTAATTATCTGAACCATATGGTCTTAGATCAGCACCAGTCTGTCCGAAACCATTTTGTCCGCTTTGAATATTTTGTCCAAACACACCGAATGGCAGATTATGATTGAATGGTCGGCCCTGACCTCCTGTTGGACCCAATGAGCCTACTTTACCATTTTGAGCAAATGAGTTACTTTGGCCGAAACCTCCCAATTGACCATTTGGACCGTATTCCTGACTTTGGCTCTCTTGGCCAAAGTTTGCTGAGTCATCAAAATTTACTAATAATATTAAATTATTATTTAGATATTGAAATGATCTCAATGTTATGTAACACAATGGTATAATTACCTGCCTGTGGCAGCGCATTGCCAACCGCTGCGCCGTACGCCACTCCCAAGTTGGCATCCGATGGGTAACTGCTTCCGCCACCCCCTCCACCTCCACCGAGTGCAAGCCCTACACCCATATTTCCATTACTGGCAAATCCTGCACCCAATTTACCGCTACCGGAGTTGTCTTCGCTGCCATACATGCCGTCCGCGGCCTGATTTCCCTCTACGCCACCGTAGCTGATATCGCTTGGTTTGTTGAAGTTGTTGGGCCCGCGACCCCCATAGTTGGCCACTTCATAATTATGCCTTCCCGACTCGAAATTTTCATTGGCAGCGAATCCTTTATAATTGTCAGCCGCTAATCCATTAATGGAACCGTAATTATTCTCCTCTCCAGGAATGGCGGACTGCAGGCCATGACCCAAGCCATGACCCCTTAAATTAGCGTTACCGCCACTATTATACGCAACTCCTTTATCGCCGTTAGCGCTTTGCAACACTTTTGAAAGCGGCACCTGAATGGTGGGCTATCGTTAACTGCCGAAACGACTTCATATAAAAATGCAATTACCTTTATATAGACAATTTGTATCTTTTTCGCTTTAATGCCACTTCCCGTACCCGTTCCGCCGGCTCTATACCCACTTTGTTCACTCGTTGAGCACTGAACGAGTGCCACCAAAAAGACTTGCATTAATAAAATCGATGCTTCAAACTGAAAATAGACAATTGAAACTCAGTAAAACTGTTAAGATCGGCGAAATCGTGTTCGTCATTATCATGCATCGCATGTTAAGTGATGCGATGCTAAATGATAGATTTATGTGCTGGTGATTTACAGTATTTTATGTAACACAAGAAACTTATGTAAATTATGTAAATTCTATCAATTATGCATAATAAATCAATTTGTCTGTTGCTAAGTCTGAGATATCCTAATTTTTTAAATACTTGTTCAATTATATGGTCAGAATAGTTTATTTCAGTTTACTTAGCAATTTATTATTCAATAATTTTTTTCACATAAAAATGAGACCAATGTTAGCATCTTTTCACTATTAAGAAAGACTTACCGTATAAAAACAAGTATAATTTATATAAATTTTATACATTGCAATCATTGAACACGAACCATACATATATTTATAACTTATATATTTTCTCCATAATTAAAGCGTAGGAGATTTTGTCCCATTTTTATAATAGTTATTTGGTTTTCGTGAAGCATTGCTTATTATAGCATAGTTTAGAATATTAAATAAATAACAAGCACTATGAGAAAACAAGTTTTATGGTTAAATTTTATAAATAAAATATTTTCATAATTGCTAATTGTGATATTTTATATTTAAGACATCTATGTATATAAGGATGGCAAGTATAGAGGCATCAATTCAATTGCCAATTCAAAGGCTACACTTTATCTCAATTCATTATACAATATTTTATATACTCGATTCTATTAAATTTATCAAAGAAAGCTTTTTTATAAATAAATCAATAAAATTTTAAAAATTTTAAAATTCACAATAAAATTAAAAGCATTAATTTTTTATCATAAAATTCTATTATAATTCTATGATTAATACCAAAGATTAAAAGTACTAAAATTAAATTACATGTAATCAAATTCATTTATAACTATGAGATTTGTATATAAATTCAATATACAAGTATTTAATATATTAATCTATTAAAAGAAATAATCTGATCAAATAAATGATTACAAATATAAAAAATAAATTCTTATCGTATCGCGATATAGCAATAATAAAATTTAATATGAAAAACACAGAATCGGAACTTACCATCTTTGATGACTATTATGAAATTCAAATACACCGGGAATGCGATCGAGTGACTGAGAATCAAACTACCAAAGCATCAGATTCACAACAAAACTAAAACTTTTTCAATAAATTAAAAAAAACAATTGAAAACATGTGTTAACCGTGAGATTTACTATCTCGCAGGCTATGTATGAGAGTTGATAAGTATGACTGACGAGAGTTTATCGAAAGAATGAGAATGAATCGAGTTTATATGTACCGGTTTTTATGAGTGGATATGTGTGTATATGTGCCACAACTGGATTTAATATGAACACAAAGATAACATTTTGTAAAAGCTTTAAATTTCAAAAATCCTGGTTTAATATTTCTAACTGTTTATAAGTTAGTTTTAATTTAAGAAAAACTTAAAAAATTAGTGTAATTAAAATATAAAGAATAATTCTATTTTATGGTGTGCTAAAAGTCATTATAAATTGTTTACACAGTAAAACATTTAATAAAAAATTCAAGATTATAAAGATATAGAGTGTCGCACGTTCTCATATCGGTGTACGAGTATGTCATCTATATATTGAAAATTACTGTAAACTCAGATCTAATATTTTTACGGGTGGTTACCATAATTCAAGAATAAAACATACTGGCATACTATCAGTTCAGTTCATTTACTTTGGTGTTAAACTATTTACAAAATATAACGTTTCCATCAGTTTAGTTAAAGGATTTGGAATTTAGATTTAATATTAATTATATTTGTGTTGAATTGATTATGAGGAGAGTTGCAGTTTTTAATATAGTTTACGGCAAACATTTTACGGCTAAACAAATGTAATGCGATTTTTGCCCTTTGAATATCAAATATTTATTTTGAAAATATAATGCAATCCCATTCACATAAATGATTCACTGAATTGAGTTTAACGAGTAAATGAATGAATATATTTCAAGCGAATGAAGTTTCGTGTGGAGATCTGAATTGAATATCAACATCATATCCACATCATATGCACATCATATGCACACAATGCAATCATAACACAATATTGCTTATGTAGTCTTTGTTTAATTATTCGTTTGTGCCGCTATACTGTTAACATGTCATTATCAAAGAGCAGCGCAAATCAATATAAATTTAGTATGAATTTAGCAAATAAATCTTCGTTATGTTATTTATTTTATGTTATTTGTTATTTATAAATAGCACACACAGCCAAGTAGTGAATATAACGAGTTTGTGTTAGAATATTCATCCATACTTCCATACTTGACTGTAATTTTGGTAACAGTTTAGGGGTCGAGCCTAACAGTAGCGAATGTCAATTAGACATTCATTGACACAACTGACCACTAAAATGTTGTCCTATTCAGAGTGGAGAGCAAACTATAAATGTTTTACATTTTAAATTAGACCTTTATTTATAAGCTTAGAAGAAGTGAAAATACAAAAATCACAAAATACATTGATGTTCAGTAGTGGACAAAAAAGTGCAAAACCAAAATTTTTCTAATTTTTAAAAATAAAGTTTTGAAAATTTTAAATAATTTATTAATGAATATTATGAAGTAATATATTATTTTAATCAGCTTTTTACTGGCTTTCTAATGATATAATAACCATTGAGATCGCCCACACGTCATGTACATCTTAACATCGTTATGTTATTCGTTATGGTTTAATGATTATATTAAAAAGTTATAATTTGTTCAGATAACTAAAAAAAAATTAGTTGTTTGATATTATAACTTTTTCAATAATAAATAAATAAATAACTTAATAAATTAATTAAATAGTAAAGTAAATAAAGTAAATTAATAACTTACACTAAGTGAGACAACATGTTTTAATTTATATAAAACATATCGAATCAATTTTTTTACATATTAAAATTATTTGCATATTTTTTATTTTTAT
>JAQIYA010000658.1:0-17974 GCA_034699355.1 Microtritia minima
CAACTATTTGGTCCAAAATAAATAACTATTATAGAAACTATTTGATAGCGAATAAATAACTATAATTCCATGCCCTGTTCATTAGTAACAATGCAATGGTAAAGATATAGTAAATAATGCGATACAACTAAACACGTCTTAAGCCTGTAAAGTATTAATTTGTTTAGCGACAAATATTGGCGTTACGTTGAGATTTTATAGTACTTAATTTGAATAATTTGTTTGCAAATTATTTAATAATCCATATAAAATATAAATTATTTAATGTAAAATAAATTACATAAATTAAATTAAACAAAATACTATTTAATTTTTTTTTATTAAATTAATAAAAAAAATATTACAAATTGTACAACTCAGACATACAATAAAGTTAACTTAATTGAACTTAGTTTGTAGAAAATATATAAAAAGTTAAATATACAGCACTTAAGTGAAGATATGGCACTCCTCATGCCTTTGTGCGCAATTATCAGTTCATTTTGCTCTTTGATGATGATTTTCTACTGCTAAACAGGCAGAACAGCAAAGAGCCGGCCAACAGAAAAGTGCTGTATATTATAGCAAAGGCAACGAATGGATGCCAAATGAGTCGCAATGAAGATCCGTTTGATTGTCCACCACCTAAAAACAACATCATTTTTACTTAATGAAATAATTAATTGTACAAATGATGGCACCTTTATATCGAAACCATTTAAGTATGTTAGCCCTCGATTGAAAGCCGCAGTCGGCCTTCACAAGAATGGGCGGCTCGTTATTTTGCTCCACTATAGGGTTACGACTGCAGAGGAATGGCGGCGAATGAGTGGAATTGCTGTCGAACTCCCAACCAATGAGTGCCTCGTGAGCCCATCGGGTCGGAGACGTGAAGTACAGCCATCGCGTCACGATTGACAGGTCTTTGTAATGAAATGTTGTGCCGGAGCTTAAAAATATAAGTGCTAATATGATGCCCAACGAAATAGCGGCTGAAGAGCGCTTCTCAAACAACCAAACAGTCGTTAGAGTTATCATTCGCAATGTCAGCATATAAGCCAACATAACGAGCAGATATATGGAGAGATTTTGGTGAAGTCCGGCCATCGAGCAGGCCGGCAGTGCAAACGCCATGTACACTATCACTGATTGCGGCAACGAGTAGATCAGCTTCGATACCAGATATGCCGGCTTTCCATACAAGTTTAGCTTCACTTCGTTCAGCACGTACTGCTTCTCTTTATGAGCTATAATTATGTTACACATAAATGTATTAATAGTTATTTATGCTTTATTGAAGCGTTGTTGCAAGACTTGCTTACCATCGTTGAGCTCAATTAACAGCAGAGGAATCGGCATAATAGCTAGCATTGCGTGATAAAATCCTATGCGATCCCAAATGCCTTAAATGGAAATAAATAAGTAATAGTTATCGGATAACTAAACCTTATTACTTTCTTGTTCGCGTCCAACTCTAATGTGCCAATAAATGATGCCACACATCACTGATAGACATAATGCCACAAATAGTTTGGAAAATAGATGTATAACATTGTATGGGAACGTGAAAATGAGTGCCCGTCTGTCAAAGAGGTTCGGATAAGGTGTCATCATTACAATACATCGCGACTTATGAGACTATTTAATACTATAGAGCATATGAAGTGACTTACATCCACAGCGCTAAGAATTGAATGGCGAAATTGGCTTTTTGTATGGGAGGGGGTGTTATGGATGGCGGTCCTGGCGGTGCGATCGCGTTGTTATTACGCCGCGAGTATAACTCGACCAAACTTTCTATACGTTGGCTCGACTCCAACATTGCTTCAGAGCTTAAATTATCGAGTGTTACCAAATCGAGATAATAATCGCTTGGATTCTTATAGGCAGGACATGGGAAGTCAATGTAAGCGAAATAAGAAAGCAATTCTTTACGCTTTCCGAAGTAAACCACTCTTCCGGACGATATGAGAGCGATGCGAGACAGCATTGTGAAGATTTCATATGTGGATGGACTTATGGTCATTATAACACATCTGCCACTTATGAGAGCCCATTGTCTAAGATATTCAACTAAGAAGAAAGTGTCGAAGATGTCCATTCCCTTAGTTGGCTGATCGAGTAATAGGATTTCGGTTTCTAAAAGAAGATTCATTGCTATCAGAAGTCGTCGTCTCTCGGCGTCGGTGAGATCACTAATACAGGTGTGACGCACTTCACTGAGACCCAACTCCTCCAGAAGTGCATTCGTCCTCTTTTTCGTGTCGAATGAGTTGCGTTTTGCTGGTCTCTGGACCAGAGATGTAAACAATAGCGCCTGTCGTGTGGACATGTCTGGACATAAGGTCGTGTCCTGACTGACACAAGCAAATAGCTGTGATAATCGTTCGGGTGTCAGAAACACACCATTCAATATAAAGTCTCCTTTCACTCTTCCTCTATGCTTATCATAACGGTTTGAAAGGATATCTAAAATAGCTGTGCCTTCATATTCTGTATATAGAGTAGTATTTAAAAATAATTATAATTAATTTATTATTATTATTATTTCTAAACTATGCTAAGATAACTTTTATCTTATATTTGCAAAGTAATTATAATCATTAAATTATAAATTAAAATTTAATAAACAATAAAATATATAATAGTAGGAGTCATTTAATAGTAGGAGCAAACGTAACGCTTATTGAATAATTTAATGGTGAGTCAAATATACAGTTTAATAATATAGTGGACAATTAAAGACTTGAAGCGAGTGACACGTTTGGCATTCTTTGCCCTCTTTTCTATTTAGCAAAATGTAACTCAATCTCTTTTAAAGAAAGACAGATAATAAGTCAACTCGAATTCTTGGATTAATGTTGGCGTTTGTGAAAACCTTTTTTCCAAAAAATAAGTTAGTTGGGTGTTCATTTGAATCGAGAATAATGAGAGTTACGAATCGCATGTTTTTACTCACACACCGAGAATATAGTTTCTAATAAAGTAAAATTATTAAAACGAGTTTCATAAAATTTATTGAAATTTTAGATGTCGACGAAGTACTTTTAAATATTTTGAACATATAACATGTTTTCAGACTTTATTAAACTCATAAAAAAAGAAAATTAACTATTACTATATAAACCTTTAGGCTTATGAACCTTTCGAGATGAGCTTAAATTTAAACCAAATTGAATTGATTTTGATTGAAAATGTTGAAGTATACCAATTTTAAATTTAAAATATATTTATAAGTTATATAATAAACTTGAAAATATATATAATCTATGATTAATGATTGACATTGAATTTTAGGAATTATTAAATAAACATTCAGATTTAAAAATGACGTCTAATCTAAATTAAGTTCAATATTACCTCTAAATTCATCGTTTTTTAAATATAAATAATTCAAATAATAAAATTAATTTAAATATAAATAAAATGCAAAAAATTCTAAAATTCGGGAAAATATCAATGTATTTATTTATTTATTCAGCTTTAATTTATAAATAAACTTTTAAATTTTAGACAAAGCTTTAAAATAGTTAAAATCTAGATAAATAAATATATAAATTGTTTATGTTTTTATTTATTAAATTTCTATATATAATTTATTAAAGAAAAGTCAATATACTTAATATATGACTGTTTTTTTTTGTTAAATAACTTGTTATTCGACAGTACACGTGCGATATTAGTTAGTTGTTGAAAACTAGTTGTTAGCAAATAATGTACATTATATGTAGAATTTATAATATATTACATTATAAGTCAAAGGATGTTATTATTTTAGATTTAATTTTGTATTTTAATTCAAATTTAATGTTTTTATAAATAATAGAAATAATATTAGTCTATATTTGTGAAATGATAAAAAGAAAAGTTTATAAAAAAAATAAAAATGAATCATTAATTTATTGTAAATGTTCAATATTTTGATGACAAACAAATTAATGAGCATTCATTTGATTATATTTAGAAATTTTGATTTATTAAAATTTTCAATTGAGAGTTGATAATTGAGACTCTACTCTATTCAGTTTTGACATTAATAAAACATCTATGGATTGGTTCGGTGAGCTTTCTTTATAAGAGAAAAACCTGAAGGAGTATTTTATATGAAGTAAATACTAACACTTTGATAATAAGTGTTACTCATTCGTTGCGAAAATACGAGGTGTTTGAAAACTTGATTTCTTAAATTATGCTGTAATAAACGACATACAAAACGATTTAAAACTAATTATATGAACTTTTTCTTTTATGCAAATCTTTTAAATATTTTTAAAAATAATTTTAAAATTTGTACACATAAGCTCTAAACGCGTGAGAAAACGGAAATATATTTATTAAAGGATTAATATGAAAACAATAGAGTGTTTATAGTTTTTTTCCTTTAGATATAATGAGACAACATTTTCCCGATTATGATACACGATTAAAAAATTCACATGATTTTTAATAAAGTTGTTTACGTATAAAAACACAATTGATTTACATTGAAATCTTAATGTATTATACGTGAATTATTACAATAGTGTTATACGTTCGTGACTTTTTTAGTAAGTTATTCACTATTAACTCAGATATAAGTGTATGAGTTATTAATTCATTTTTAAATTGGCGGAACTAAAATTTTTATAATAAGTTAAATAAAATTAAAATTCATTAATGCTATAATTTATTACAGATTGCTATTAAGATTTATTTTAATCCAATAAAGATCTTAGTAATTACGAGATCAAAAGTATGCTGAATAATAAATATCTATGTAAGTATTTTTTGTAAACATATTTTACATATAATATGCACGAATCTATTTGACCCGATAGGGAGGTAAAAGTGAGCGTGAAAGTGATCATTTAGGGGTCAAAAAAATTCAATGATATTTGGGTTTACAGTGGTGGGGTTCACGGAGAGTATTTGAATAAATGGTTTGTCAAAAAGAGCTAAAACACTAGTTTCTGATGAATTAAAACGATTGATATGTTAGTACAAAGAATGTATGCGATAAACTCACCACTAGTTGTCATTAAGGCGAGTAATTCTCCAGCTCTGACATCGAAGTTGATGTTGTCCAACACTTTCAATTTCTGTCTTCGAACGCCGCACAATCGCCTCCAAGCAGACGACTTGTCCACTTCGTAATACAAGTTGCGTACAATGAAATGCGGATGTTTGGCAGGAATGGCTTTACTGATGTCGAGCTGCGACAGCGATGCCGCGTCATTCTTAATGCCATAATCATTGCCATACCTTAGATCGGACTCGCTTTGAGCTTTGATGTTATTTGAAAACAGTGACGGCGATGACAAATGCTGTTTCGATTCCGGTCTTTGATAATGCATGGCATGGCTGTTGCCGTTATCGTGATATGCGTTTTGAGACTCGATAAATGCTGATTCGGTGTGTGTCCGCAATAAGTCGGGATCGCTTTTCCACGTCCTCTTCGGATTCTTGCGTCTGATGTATGGAGAGTCGGACGGATTGCTAGAGTCAGAACCGGTCGGATGAGCAGAACTTCTTCCTCGCATTGCGGCCATTGTGTGCGCCGAAGGGGTCGAAACGCCATTCATTTTCTTTGTGGCGCCGATTTCGCTCTGAGTGGCCTTAACTCGAGGCAAACCAAACCGAAGATAAGTGTATGCGTCTTGATTTTTGATGCGCGGCCCGTACTTGGGATGATTGAGAATGTTGTTAACTGTGGTTTCTTTGAGCTGAAAGTTGCCAAAAGGGCGCTCAGAATTGGAACTCTTGTTCACACCGAGCGCTGACTCACTGAAGTCTGCGTTTAGGTTTTGTCGATATATGGACCACGCGTGCAGGTCTTCGGAGTTGTTAAACGCATTGCCGCCCGTGTATGGCATTGAATACTTGCGCGACTCTCCGTCCCACATACTCGCATACGACTATCTATAAACTGTTCACAAACTTTTACATTCAACAAATTCTAGCATTGCGTTCGCACTGAAAATTTATAATTTAATAACTACAACATAAATAAAACGACATTAAGCAGCTATAGTGCAGATATAGCATCATTAAATACTGGTTCTTTGTGCGGCACAGCGCTAATGCTTTAAATGCAATTTTTTACGGACTAATAAAAATCCAATAATTGACAAATGAATGAATAAATTTTACTCATGCTGTCTATGAATTTAGTTCAATAATCTCTATCGCGTATAAATTATGATTACATATTTTTATGATTATCTAATATAATCGCAATTATAATTCATATCTCGCTATTTTATTATTATTATTGGCACTTGAATTGGGACAGAAAATTAAAGACCGCGATATATGATCTAAATATGATGTCTGATAGGTATATATTTATAAAAGGGGTTGTATTACAATAGATTGAATTATCGAGCCTTTAGGAAATGCTTAAATTGCTAGCTTATCAATAGTTGCTTCAATCTATTCGTACACAATGTCTGAGATGTAACAATAAACAACTATTGTGTCCTCGCTTTTTGATTTTAAGTGGTTTTTGTAAATAACTTATCATAACTGTGAATGAGATCGAAATCTTTATGTAAAATCAATTTTAATAAAGTTTAAAAAAATAATATCATAGTGTCAGCTAAAGAATGATAATTTTCTGACTTTAAGGAAATCTTCATACACGTAGAATCGGGTTATTTCTAACGAGATATTATAGTATTGTAGCCTAAATATAACATCGAGAACTATAAGTCTGAAATTGATATAAAAAATTGACATTTATTATATAAATTTAATTCAATTTTCCAAAGGAAACTATTTAAAGCTAAAATTGTACGTGAAAAAAATTCGCAAGCGTTAAATAAATGATTTTTTAGAGTTTAAAAAACTATTAAACACTTTTAAACGCAAACTATAATGATAGTCAAAATGATAGTTAAGCTCACCCATGAGAACGAGAGAAAATGATAGTTGCATTCATTCACAGTGACTGACGGTTATTCACTCAAACATATTCGAAACGCATTTCGAAACGACAAATATATCTAATATACGTGAGCACATCTAAACTATTTAAGTTTGACAGCAGTTAAAGCCAAACGCAGTTAACGCCGCATTTGGTAAGAAACTAAAATGCATGTCTTTTATCAACTTATATGTAAACTTTATTAATCTTCCGCTTCCGAAATATCTATTATTTTTAATTTAATGCCATGTATTTGATAATTAATAAATATAAAGCTAAGCGAAGTTAAATGGCTTTGTTGTGTTTTGACTCTTACTTTCTATTCCTTAATTTATTAATTCAATTTAGATAATACGACATAATAACGCACGCCATATCCTAACACTTTGCAAGCAAAGCGTACACATTTTATTAAAATGACATTATCTTAAATTAATACCTCGCAAACAATAACTTAAATACATATCTTATTACATGCATCGCTTACCTCATCGAAATGAGTTTCTTATGGCTTATGATGTCATATATCATATAAATATGATATTATATTTGATTCAAAATATAATTCAAACAAATAATTAAGTGTGATTTATTGTATAATGAATAAAACAAAACTTTGAATTCACAGTCACTTCACAAGCGAAACAACAATAGCATCAATTTTTGGATGCGATTATGAATGCGAGTGTGTTTGAGATGAAAAGTGAAGTACAAAATGAAAGGAATTTCTCGAGTGGAGCCTCGAAACAAACTCGATGTACACTCGATGTACACTCGTGTACAGTTGATGTACAGTCGATGTAGACTCGTGTACTTCGTGTACTCTCATGTACTCTCATGTACTTTCAATGCACTCTCGATGCACTCCCCTAATCGGCACAATCGGCACAAGTTGTGCATAGGTTAGCGTTAGGTTAGCGTTAGGCTAGCGTTCAGTTGTGGTCCGACGTAACCCTACATTAAAGGCTCTCTCCCTTTGAAATTCTCGTTTGGTGCAGATCTCACTCAATCACTCGATGAGAGTCGAATGCTTACCTCTCCGACCTAATTATACTGCGCAAAGAACGTCGTCGACCTCCAAACTAAAACCAGTTTCCTCTTCAAATATTATACATATAAAAAACATTTGCTAGCATTGCATACAAGCGCCAGAAATTCCAGTTGTATTTTACGAGATATACCTCTCGTAAAATATTGAAGTTTAATCTCATAAAATATTTAGTGATTATTTGATTCCAAAGCAAAGATTATCTAAATTTAGATTTGATAAAATTCAAATAGACTTTTTGACGCATAACTTTGTTAATATATAGGGAAACTAATTATGATTGTTGAAAGTAGTTCAGTACCATTGAAATGTGTTGTATGGACACGCTTCACGCCAAGCGAGTCGGGCGTTGGACCTCAAGCACCACAAACAGCTGCAGTCATAATCGCATTCATACTATAGTTTGCTAATAAGCTTCAAGTCGGCCACACTTTGCACATAATCACTCGATTTTCACATTCGCTTCACTTTCCTTATGTATCTCACAATGTTTTGCTTTATATATCGCTGTTTAATAATCTCACGATTGGCTACCAATAAGTATTATAAATAATTATAAAAATCTTATAATCGAAAGTATTAACACGAAGTGCGACACTTCAACGGCATAACAGCATAACCATCATTATCTAATTACCATCATTGTCAGCATCACCGCATCCCACATCAATCCCTGACCCAATTGAAGATATATCTGAAGATACAGCTGAAATAAAGGTAAGCCTATCTTGTATTAAACATTAAATAAGTTTTATTATAGTATTGAAGATCTAGTCGTGTCAGGTTTACCCGTTTTTCTATTGTACACAATTATTCACAACTTTTACACGAGTGGGACGATTAGCGAAATGAATAACTCATTCAATACATGTATGCCTGTATTGAGCACTTTGAAAGTTTCGCACAACTGTTGCTCTACACTGTATCGATGATAACCTCAATTTATTTACTTATTCTGCTCTATTCTTCAAGTGACTTATTATATTTTACTTCTTTTGTGTTATCAAATAATTGAATATTTTGTTTTTTCCATATTGTTATTGTACGATATTTTCCTTTGAAAGTCGTGTTTGAGATCATTTGTTAAGACAAAATAACTTTTATTGAATACATTGAAAAAGTTCGAGTCTGACATCAACTTTTCTCATGCCATATAACAGATGAGTTTTGGTGCACCCGCTGGTGTGGAAACTCTTTCCATTCCGCATATGTTGGAACTGATTGGCGTGTCTCATAGTGGACCTATTGTGCCCACCAATACTTCATTTTGGTCCAAATTAACCACTTCTGTGGCTTCTGGACTAATCCTCAAAGATGTTTCATATGAGGTCAGTCAAGAATTAATAAATTCTAAATATTATTTTAATATATATAATTATTGTGAATTACAAAAAATATAAAGTTTGTAAAATTCAAACTAACAAATAGTAATTATAGTTACATTAATTTATTAATTAAACACAACAGAAGCAAATTAAATTGTTTTTTGTAAACAGGTTCACTCGGGAGAGGTTATGGCAATATTGGGCAGTAAGGGTTCGGGAAAGAAAGCGCTAATCGATGTGATCGGTCATCGAGTGATTCAGGGAAGCACGAGAGGACAGATTCTTCTCAATGACGTACCTCTCACTTTACGGCTATTTCAAGAGCAGTGCGGCTTTGTTTCGAAGAGGACACAACTTATCGATGGTCTCAGCGTTAGGCAGACATTGTACTATATGGCGCAGATGACACTCAGAAGTGATAGCTCTGTGAGACGAGGAAGAGTTAAGCAAGTTATGGCCGATTTGGCGCTTAGCAGTGTGGCCAACAGAGACGTCAACTCGTTGAACGCTTCTGAAGCAAAACGTCTCGCCATTGGCATCCAATTGATTAGAGATCCACTGCTTCTGGTACTCGACGACCCAACCAGTAATCTCGATCCGCTCAACACTTATTTCGTTGTTTCAATATTGTCAAATCACGCTAAAAAATACCAGCGCATTGTTGTGCTCACAATGGATAAGCCGAGATCGGACATCTTTCCCTTTCTCGATAGAGTTACTTATTTATGTCTCGGCGATGTTGTCTACACTGGCAGCACACGAATGATGATGGACTACTTCCGAGGAATTGGTTTTCCCTGTCCTGAGCTCGAAAATCCGTTGATGTATTATTGTGAGTAAATTACAAATTTGATTATTGCAATGAAATCAATTTTCATTTATCAATCAATTTATATCGGTTTAGTGTCTGAGAGAAAAATAATAACTTTTGGTTGCATTTTTTAAATAGCTATTAAATTTTATATTGCTTAAAGTATAATTGTTTTTAAAAAGTTTAAAGACACTGATTTGGCAAATAATATTATATATAAGAATTCTTAATTAATTTTTATGTTTACATATTTAGCATACATCAAAGTTTTAAACACATTTTTAAAAAATTCATAGCCTTTATTATAATAATTATTATCGATAATAATTAATAATTTAATATTTCATATAATTATTACCAAATATACTAATTTATAAATTAGCAAAAGAAATTTATAGAACTAAGAGTTATATAACTAACTTAATTATTCTAAAAGTCTTAAATTTAATTTCAGTGTGTTTATCGACTGTCGATAGAAGAAGTCGCGATCGATTTATTGAGTCTTCGGCTCAGATCGCGGCACTGGTAGACAAGTTTAAAGTAGAGGGTCATGAGTACCGCAAATATGTTGGAACTCCAGCTCCCATTCCTGTTAATATTCCTCTAACAGCCTATGGAAAGGCGTCCACTTTCAAAATTTTAATTTCTCTAATATGTCGCCAATTTTCCTCAGCCTTTACCCTTAAAAGACTTTTAATGCGATTATTGGTATTACCGATGTTTTTTGTGTTACTTTATGCATTCATATTTCCCACTTTGGAGAGCTCTCAAAATTCATTTCAGTCTCGAAGCGGTCTATTGTTCAATGTTTTGGCTGCGATCACGTTTCTTACACCAGCGATAACTGCGTATAATTGTAAGATAGTGATCATTTTAAATGAAACTTAAATAAAAATATGAATTATCTCTATTTAGTCGCCTCTCATCGAAATCGTTTTTACGAGGAGTCGTCTCGACTCGCCTTATATCGCGGTCCTATGTTTATATTTACGCAAATAATATCTAACTTCATACTGAGCCTGATGACGATATACGCGTCGGGAACTATCATTTACTGGGCATTTCAGTTGCGTTACGATGATTACTGGCAGAAGAGGGGAATCATGTTCTGCACCATCATATGGGCCATCTATACGTATGCCGAACAGCACACAATAGCAGTGATGGCAATCGTGAAGTCGCCGTTCATATCTTCAGTCGTCACCATTTACTTTCTATGTTTCGATTTAGTGCTCGGCAGTAACACATTAAGGTCTATGTTGGCGGCACCGGATTGGCTCTATTACTTAAATTTTGTTAATATTTATTACTGGTCCAGTTGGACACTGCATTTTAATGAATTTCAATCAAACAATGACTTAATAAGAGCGCCGTTTATTGCCGATAACATGACGCACGAGGCGTGCGCCGCAAACATAATACCCGGAAAGTGTATATTTATAAGTGGTAACCACTTTCTGGATCAACGCCTTAAAGACGTTAAAGATATTCAAGAGTGGTCTCTAATGCATTGGAAAAATTATTATATTATTAATATATTCGTAATTGCATTCTATTTAATTAATATAATCGTTTATCTCGTACCACTTCCCGCTTCACTTAAAGCCAAATTTCGAGATTAAATAAGCATAACATTCACTAATTTCAACTTTTTTGATTAATTCTAATGCATTTATTTACAATTATATTAAATATTTTAGCTCATAATTTCGTTTTTATCTATTTTCATATGTTCTTTCAACGAAACTTAATTTTCATAGTGAAAACTTTTATATTTTTAAATTCTAATTTTGACTTTAATAAAAAAACTTAAATAATTATCAATTTAAATAAAAATATTGATTCTTTAGTCTTCACAGTCACTACAGTTCTTCAGATTTACTTCAAAATACACAAAAATAAAATGTCATTTAATTAATTTGTACATACAATCAAATAAAAATCAAATTTTTATTATAATTTAGTTAAAATAAAATTTGATTCAGCATTTGAATAACAATTCAGCAAAAATATTTTCAGCATTCTAACGATGCATCAAAATTCAAATTTTCGCACTTAAAATATTCCACTTTGCAGTTATTATAAAAGCAAGTTTGCAAAGCTGTTGGTTGTTTTGAATTGAATATATTGAAATTCTTAAATACAATTTCTTTATAAAATTTAAAAATTGAAACTTCAATATAAAAACACTTGAAACCAACTTAAAATTAAACCCATAAATGTATTTTTCGCATTCGTTTTAATAATTTGTTTTCTCTCAATAACTTTTTTTTAATTACATTTATTCTTTAAGAAAATTATGTTGTTTTAATTATATTTTCTTTTATTTCAATAAAAAAGTAAACAATAAAAAGTAGATTTAGTGATTGGCGATTTATATAGTCTTAGCTTATAACTAAGTTATAACTAACTTACAGCAGACTTTATTGTCCATAAATTATAATATGTACTGTAACTTATAAATTATAAGTTATAATGCAAATAATAGGTAATTTAATAATAATTAGCATTAAAGCTAATAAAAATTATTAGTGTAATTATGATATATTACTTAATCAAATCAAAATTAATCAATCAATCTATATTGAAATCAAGGCAAAATAACATTTTTATATTTAGATTAAATAGCAATAATATATAATGTTTATATAACTCATATTGAGAATAACTAACAAATTATTAAGTAGTAAAACAATAATTACAATTTGTTTAATTAGTACACAATCAAATAAGTTGTATACTCGTGTATACATAAGATGATGCAATATTTGGTGAACTAATTCGCGTAAATGACTCTCAACACACGCTAATAACATAATGAATTATGTGGAGCTTTCATAAGAAGATAACTTACTCCTGAGATGGTCTATCTCTTGCCTCAAGTCGACGATCTCTCGTCTCGCTTCGTCCCTCTCCTGAGCTACCTGTTCGAACTCACTCCTAAGCTCGTTGTCGTCTGGACATAGCAAGCGCTTCACTTCATTCAGATTTGCCTGATGTGTCTCTACCTGAGCGCATACCTTCCTCTTCAGTTCGTTGATTTCGTTCAACAAAGCAATGCACTGATTATTGGATCCGTTGTTTAAATTTTTTCTAAGCACTATTCTTAACGCCGAAACAGTGTTTTGCAGCTCTTTATAGCTTCGTTGAACCCTTTTAGTCTCTCTATCGGCGATATTTCTTGCATTAATAGCTATTTCGAGCTGTAGTTTCAGATTTTCCAATTCCTTTTCAGTGCCGCCAATGGTTTGCTGTGATTTGACTTTTTTGACTTTCTTCAACTCTTCGTACCTTCTCTTCCATAACTCCCAATCAGTGGAGAGCTGTTCGATGTCTAGAAAGTGATTGAACCCTGACTGACGAACCACTTTAAACAGATTATACAGTTCTAAGTCGAAGTGTTCGATATTGGAGTAGTTGTTTGTAAAGTAAACATTGTTCGGCTTAATATAAGGCATCAATTGGGGCGCATTAGCCTCGCATGAGTCGCCCAACTCAGCGACGACGCCGTTGTCGTTGTTGTAGTCCTCCATGTCTTCCAACTTCACTTTTCCCGTTTCGTCCACTTCTATCTCCACATTCAAGTGACGCGCAAACGAGTCCACGTCTTCGTTGTCACTAACGTTATGGTTGTTTGACTTATGCTTTTTAGTTGAATGATTAGATACCATCTCATTATTATTATTATTAACAATTTTCTGCTTCTTATTCGAAACGGAAAGCGAATTATCATAAAGAATAGCCTTTCTCTCCACTTGAATGCCATTAGCGGTGGTGTCGTTGGCGTCGTTGAGGACAACGCGCGAGTCGTTGGGGTCGTGAAAGTGCTGACCCGACGCCGAGCTGATCGAGTCATTGATGGTCACGACCGTCGCTTTGCATCCCTTCGTGCGACACTTCCAGTACGACCTCTCTTCGACACTCTTATTGATGTGATAATAAAAGCCAGCAAAACATAGTGCGCGACCATTTCTTCGCGTCGCCACGAAAGTCACGTCACTCATCGCCGATTGCGGACAGACTGACCAATGGTAGGCTAATTAAGAGTGCGTTAGCGATGCGCTAATTATGCTCTGCGACTCTCAAATGTAAACATTTCTGTTTCGCACAACAAATTTCCCAAATTTTTGTTGATTACAGCAAATAATGCTCAACAAAATGATTATTGTATCGCACAGTCTCTCACTGAGACTCTCACTGAGACTCTCATGGCTGTACTCAACAACAAATTACGTCCACTCTCTCTCTCTCTCTCATTATGTCTTTACTCTCTATAATACTAGTCATTCAAACTCAAACCGCGGTTAACCGTTCACATCAATAATATTACTAATAAAGGCATATTTAAGAATTTAAGATTCCATTTCAATAATTGCATAAGTTTTGTATTCATTTTTTATTGTAAATTTAAAAAAATTAAAATTTCATATAATGATAAAAATAATATTTTACCGAATTTAAGGGTTATAAGAATTTATAATTTAGTTAATATTGTGTATGTCTATGAACTACGAATAAACGTCTGTTAATATCATTCTAAATTCTTTGTTTTAATTTATTTAAATTAATTTATAATATTAAACTAAGTTTGAATTAACAATTTATTATTAATTAATAAATTTACAGATAATTCTAATAAATAATTTTTTTAAAAGAATATTAACTAAGTTTTAAATAAAATAATACATTTTATAATTATAAATTACATTTATTAGACTCAATTTTACAAGTGATGTCAAGTTTAAGGTCGACATATCGGACGACTTACTCTTTTGGGCAGCACTGGTGTTGTTATAGGAGTGTCGCACAGATTCTACAGTTATAACGATTTCAATATGAAAACGATTGTCTGCCGTAATGAATGCGTACACTCTTTATGATGAAAGTTTGAAATCGATATAACTATGATTTCAAAGCTAACGATTGCCATAACTGTTAATAAGTTTAATGCTTAATATGCTTAATATAGTCTAATAAACTGTAAATCGTTTAATGCGAAACAAATGAGGCAATAGTTATAAATAGAGATAAAATGTTAGTTAGATCTTGAAATGAGTGATGCGTCGGTTGAGCCGCACGTCTCGTCAGTCAAGCGTACGCCCAAAACAGTCACAACTTTGCCGCGACTGTCAAAGTGGACATCAGTTGGTGTGAAGTTAGGTGTGAACAGCGGTTCGCCATATATTAACGAAATGCTCAACACTTGGCTGCCGTCGGGTCACGAAAAGGCGTTAAAGTTGGCGTTTTATAACACAATAGCGCTCATATTTTTCGCTGTCGTTCTGTTTGTGATGACTTTCGTGTACCATATATTTGAATCGTTCGTGAAATCACTTCTTTGGGCCCTTCTTTGCGGTTCAGCACTCCATCCGTTTAAGAAGAAAACTTTAAGTTACTCTCAAAAGTGGATCAAAGATCTGAAGCAAAATCAAATTCCTATAACTGTTGGCACAGTTTTGCTGCCGTTTTGGATAATCAATAATATTTTAGATAATACTTCAACTTTCATAAGAAGATATTTCAAACTTATTGCAATAATTGTAATCTCGTCAATACTTTTCTACGCATATATTAATTATCTCACTTTCATTAACATGCTTTGTTATGAGTTTGTGGTTAAGATTAGTTATTATATAGTATTAGTATTATCTATTTTAAGTGACGAAATGAACACTATTTACATTATAACAACAGTCATCGCTTATTTAATTATCGTATCGTTTTTTTGGGACGATAGATATAAAATTATTCATACAATAATCTCACCATGTATTTGGATTGCATTATTTATAAACACCTTGCCTTTAATGGGATGCATTGGTTATCTCATTTCAATTTTTCTAGTCATTATTATATTGATGGGTATTCTTAAAACAATAATAGACGCACAGTCTCGGAGTGATAATAGCGATCAAACGGATAGCGTGTCCGCTATTACTGTTAGAATGATCTCATTTATTTATTTAATCGGGCCATACATTCGTTCGTTATTTAAAGTGACAAATGCTGACACTAATAATTCAAATGAAGAAGAATCAGTCAATAATTCTGAAACTGTAAATAACGAATTAGAGGAGTACTCGAACAGACCAAACATATCAGCTGTCGGTAGTCCTATACCAACATCAAACCAAAGCATATCACTTCTTCCTTCTGCTGATGAATTTGATAATTTAAATAAAAAACGATTTAGTTTAAGCAACGCATACTTGTACTCTCTTTTGTGGGCATTCTTTTTGATGCAATTATGGTTTCATCTAAAACTTCTTTATTTATTATTTATACCATTGATTTTTATATTGATAAAATTATTATGGTCATATATGTCTTCACTTTTAAATGATCGAATTATGGATGTAAATGATTTCATTAAAAAAAGGGATAATGCCTTTTTTCAGCCATATCTGAAAAACGCTTATTATTATTTTTTGATGGGCGATAATTTGGTAATAATCTAATTTGATAATATTCTAAACATTTTTATATTAATTTATCTTAATTTATTGACATTTTTTAGGTGACCAATATAATTGAAATGTCTCTTAACTCGATCACTAGCATGTCTGTAATTTTTATTATGATTGTTTGTATACTTATGGCTACCGTTTTTATGGCTATTCAGGTAATATAATATATTTAGTAATTGAGTATATCTATATTAATATGTAATTATTTTACAACTAATCAAAATAGGTGTTTATTATTTGGTTTATTTTGTTTATCTTAAGTTATTTGTTATATAAGCCAATTTTGATAACCATCCAGAATTAATTTTTTCATAATTGCATATTATGTTAATGTTTAACATCAATTAGCTTCTAATTTGTTATTATTTAATTAGATTTATGGCGAAAGCATTTATTTAGTTAACATAATGGGCAATGTTGTGAACAACACTATTGGAGATAATACTAATTTAAATAATTATTTTAATGGTTCTGAGAATGTTCTCGGAGCACATGGTGTTATCGACGAAATAGTTAAAAATACTTATGAATATGGAAGAAAATATATTAAAGATACTATTCGAAGCGCTCTTAACGTTGACGGAAACTTCACCAAAACTAAAATTGTTGAGAAACAAATTCTAGAACTCTGGGATCGAGCTTATCATTTATGGAAATCTAGAAATTCGAATGAAACCGATAGCGGCGAAATCGAGAAAACTCCATATGATATCGATAAACTTTTAACTGCTTTAAAGACACTCAACTTTTCTCTATGTTTCGACTTTCTCAAACAAAATATCGATACAGTGATTTCTATATTGGATTCAATTTACAATCTACTAAAGGGCAATATTACTCTATTATTTAGCGCTATTGCGGCAGTCATTTCTATTTTGTTTGGCGGAGGAACAGCTCTGTTGGACTTATGCTTAAAATTTGTAAGTAATTTATAAGCGCTATATTTTAAGATCAAATTTTTCTAATTTTCTAATTGGAATATCGATCAAAAGATGGTCGAGCTATATCTGGTTTGATCATGTTTAAAGTTTAAATTCTTAATCACTATGAATTTAAACTAAAAAATATGAGTATGCTAAACATAAGTATGGTCTTTATTATTATAGATTGTATTCACCACTGCATTATTTTATCTTTTATCTGCGAGTGGAGAACAGTATAAACCTATAGAATTTGTGAATCGTATATTTCCTTCAGAATCTTCTCAAGAAAATGGCACATATGGCGGTAAATTTGGTAAAGCTGTTGAAGAAGCAATTAATGGCGTTTTTGCTGCCTCATTGAAAATATCTGCATTTTACGGACTCTATACATATCTCATTCATAGACTCTTTGAAGTCAATATTGTTTATATACCAACACGTATGATCTTAATAATATTTAATTTATGATTATTATGCTTATTGTCTTTCTATGAAATAACAGTTTTGGCCGCAATCT
>JAQIYA010000659.1:0-17970 GCA_034699355.1 Microtritia minima
AATTTTTGTAAATTTTTAATGAAATAATTCATTGACGTGTTTTAATGAATCAATAAATTATTATTATTATTATTATAAGCAGAGAATTTAATTTTATAAAAAAAAAACATTTAAATTCAATTCAAAATTTGATTTCAATATATAGATATTTTAAAAATTAAACCTACATTTATATTTATTTAACAATAAAATTAAACAAAATATTTAAAATATAAAATTCTAAAGTTGATATATTTTAATTTTCAATGTTTAATTGTAGCAATTGGTTTTTAAAATCCCTTAAATTATATATTAATACAATACAATCTCTCTATGAGTAATCTTCATATAAGAAACAAATTTAATTTGCATTTGACAGTATGTTGTATGCAGATTCAACTGTAATCTCAAAGGCGCCAATCAATATTGTAAGTTAAAAACTGTTTTTAACTTATAATAAGTTCGATTTATTTATTTATACCAATTGACATTTGAAGATCTTCAATAAAAAGATTCCGCTATCTTATCATTAGCACAGTAGTGAAAGGCAATCATTTTGCAAATTGTGATTCAATTGCCATTTAGTATAAAATCCATTGCATTCAAAAGCATTAATACCAGTATTTCCAGCATATTGTCGATTCGCTTAATCATTCAAGAGAAGTGATAAACTCATCAATTAATTGTCATTATAGAGTATTGTTTTTAATTTTGTTACCCATTAATATTGATAGTTTCGCTCATTTGTAAAAGTAGATTATTATTTTTCTTATACCTTTATTATCCATTAAAATAACTTCAAGCCATTCATAACATGTGATAATATTATATTAATTATAATATTAAAATATCGCCATACAAATCATGCAATCGTAAACAAATGGCAGATACAATTGTCGAGCCATACTCTCAATTAGAAGTCAGTTCAAGTGATTATTCTAACAAAACGGGATTATTTTCGTCGCTGTGAGTTGTATACGCGTTACTTCATTATTGTTCACAACTAAAGAGTATCTATTTGTCTAAATAAGTGAAAGCAATTATTTTCTATAGACTTAACAATTGTTTTGTCATTTTATTGTGTGTGTGTTTGTGCGTGTGTTTGTCTGATTAAATAGTGGCCATCATTTATTTTAATGCTCTTCGCGACGAGTTAATGATCGCTATTATAAAAAGTGATTTTAATTTTATCAAATTATGTTTGTTATAGAAATGCAACTAAAAAACTCTGTTTATTGTCAGCAACGCTTGGTATAGTGTCAATCGGTCTTTTGATATCACTCACGATTGTAGTCGTTTCAAACAAAGGTAAGGTTATTAACTCATGCGGATCTTCGTGTTCGATATCTGAAGTACGAAAATCTATTTCTTATAAATAGATTGCATATAATCTATTCATTAAATTCCAAAACTTAAAGCATTAGAAATTCTAATAAAACTTCTATATTTCAACTTAATATGCTAATAGTGGTGTAAATGAGTTTATTATTATTACAATAGTTTATTATAAAGTAAGAACTTTTTAATCAGACAGAAGTAAACACTAAAAACTTTTGAGAGAAGAAATAAAAGTGCGAAACAGATTTAGTAATTGATTGTTTGCTCAATTAAACTAAATAGAAATTGTTTATATATTTTTAATGATATATTAACGTTAATTGCAAAAATTAATCTCAAACAATAATTTTCTAAACGTTAGAACATCTAATCTTGTCTTAACAAAAGTCTCACATTCAGAATATGGTTTTAAGGATTCTGAGAATTGTTGAGTAGTTTTGATTTGCACTTATATGACTCAAAATACACAGCGATAAGAAGAGCATAAGATGTAAACAATGCATGACAACATATGATTATATAAAATCACTATATAATCATTTGTGCATAAACTGTATAATATTATGCAATAAAAACATATAAGTGCCAAATCCATTAATGATGATTACAAGATTCGGTCCTAAGCTGTCCTGTAAATAAAAATATAAGTAATTATTAAATAATAAACATTTCTTAACTTCTAAAAAATTTATTAAATGAGTGATTCGTTGCGCAATTCATATGAGGTCTAATCCATTGTTATCTTTAGTCGCCTTAAGTTTTTGAAATGGTTTATAAATTCAAAAAATAACTGTAATGTGATACAACTAAAATAAACAAAAAAAACCGATAAAAAATAAAGTTTGGCAAAAACTTAAGATAAACGTAAAATATAAACTTCGTCAAAGAAAATATTTATTTAATGGAATTTTTTTTTACACTCAAGTCTTTTTTATTTGTTTTATATATACTTTTAAATAACAAAGAGCTAATTCGATTGGTTAAGAATTATTGGTTTTGCTGTATAAATACCTTATTAATACATTACAATTTCAATATAGAGAATTCAATATTCAAAAATCTTTGTGTTTAGAAAATAAATGTTTACAAACAAGTCTCGTATATTTTATTAAACAAATTAATTAAATTAACTTTCGGTTTATAACTTCCGGTCACTAATTAACAATATTTAAAGAGGAAGACATAAAGGAATATAATATGATGAAGCATAATAGCGAACCATAAAGATTTACATATAAATTTAATTATCAAGTAAATATCTACATATCAAGATTCTAAATTAACTTATTGCCAGTCATTTTTTGAATTGACCCTAATTTATAAAAATAATATGCTTATAATATTCAATTCTTTATGATTATTGTGATTATTATTATTCAGTACTTTAAAGATAAATAAATGTTCTGACTTTATAAGCATAAATAGTCATTGTTTTCTCTTTGCCAGAAATCATTAATTTGATTAATAATGAAACAAACCCTTAATTTTACTGTTTTGTAATATTGTCTTTCAAATACATAATAGATCAACAATTTATATTATTGTTTTATATAACATAACATGTAAAGTAAATAAATAAACTTTGTTAATTTAAATATTACTTTGTTATAAATCCAATTTTCATTATAGCATTTGGTAATTAATTTTAATTAAGTTTAATTTTTATTTATAAATCTTTATTACTCTCTCCATAACTCAGAAGAAAGAAAATGTTTAAATTCAAATTTTAATCTTTGGTGATTTTCTGTTAAGAATGTTTTTATAAATATCCTTTAGAGATTTAAAATTTATAAAGTATACCGAAAGAAATATTTTTATTTAAAAATCCATTTATATTTTTAGTTATAAATTTATTGCATATTATGCTTTAAAAAGATTGGTAAAATTACTATATATAAATAAATATTGGTATATTCAGAGGTAAACTTTTGTGTAAATTTTAATAAATTTTATAAAAATAAAACAAAATGCAAAATAATATAATTATAAATTATTTCTTGTGTTGATATATGCTAAATTCAACAAGTATTTCATATATTTCAAGAATTATATAATGAATTTGAGTAATTCGTTGTGAATAAAAGAAAGAATTGATTATATGTTATAATCAGTTGTAAGTTATAATTTATAATAAACTATAAAATGACAAATAGTGATATTTTATAATTGTCATCTAATATTTTGATTTAAATTTATTTTCATAGAAGATAAAACAATTTGCTTAAGTGAAGAATGCATATTAACAGGTATGTCATTGTGGATTAGCTAACTATATTTATAAATTAAAGCATAAAATCATTTATATTTGATGAACAATTGTTAATCAAATTATTATTAAATCTAATTATTAATTAATATTTAAATTTAAACTTTAAATTTAAATATTAAAATTTTAAAATATAAATTGCAATACATTTTCCGGGATATGCAAAAGATTTTGCTACAGACCTGTTTTGATGCAAATAATTTTCCTATCAAAATCTTTTATACACATCGAAAAATGAATCGCAATTCACTGAAAGTTAATATGTTATTAAGTAACAGTATTATTATAATAGTCTGATATTTTATTATTAATAATCTAATTAACAGCTGGATATTTGAGCGCTTCAATGGACTTGAATGTGGACCCGTGTGACGACTTTTACGAGTATGTTTGCGGAAATTGGAAACAAGACCATCCCTTTCCAGCCAACATCGACGGCTGGTCACACTTTTACAAGTTATCGTATGCCATACGAAATAATCTCAGAAGTAATTTAATGCTGTTTATATTTTCTTATTAACTGTTACCAATTTATTCGACGAAAAATGCTATTTTTATCAGTTTCTTATTTTTTTTCCTCATCAGAACTATTAGATGACAAATCCCTTATGGAGAGCAGTCCTAAAGCAATAGAAAAGCTGTATAACTTCTACCACGGATGCATCAACCAAAGTAAATATAATTTTTTGCTTCTGTATAAGTAGTGAATAACGATTTCGGTCATTTAGTCAGACCGAATATTTTTAGTAAAATATTAAATTTCGGCGTTCAAATTCGGTTAAAAGAAAAATAATAAGCAATTCTTTTATGGAAAATATCTTTTAATGCAGTTTTTCTTCAATATCTCTATAATCTCTATAAACTATTAAAAAAATAAAGTGAATTAGTGTGTGTGTGTGTGTGTGTGTGTGTATGTATGTATGTGTGTGTGTGTAAGTTTCCAACAATGTATTTTTATTGTTAAGTTAAATTTTTAAGTTAACTTTTTTAATAACTTTTAAACTATAGAATATAACAGATTTTTAATTTTAATTGTTGTTTAAATTTAATACAAAGCATTATTCAACGATAAAATAGAAAATTATATTTATTAAAATAATAAATTTTTATAGTTTTTAATTTTTGGTGAATTTCGGTAAATTGTTATATCTGACCGAAAAATTTTTTTTAATTCGGCGCTTAAATTCAGTTGTTGACCGAAACCGTTCTTCCTTATGTATAAGTAAATATAATTGTGCATAAAGGTAATGGCTTTCCACTTTGTATATTATGCATATGATAAATGGGAAAAATAAAAAGTACATTAAGTTAAATGAAAAATTTAAATAATATTATTCATTTGAGTTTTGAAACTAATAAAAACTTTTCAAATAATATATGAATCTTTCATTGTTATAAAGTCAATGTAATAAAATTTTGCTTTATTAAATTAGTGCTAACTCTTGCTTAAGCGTATACCATGTTCAGCAGATGATAGAAACGGTTTCATAATTAAATTTAGATTACAAAAATTAGATATATTAATCGTTTTATGCAATTAGATTTTGACAAAATTATTAAAATTATGAATAACTTATATAGTTTATAGATTTGAGATGTCTGTTTTATAAAATTAGCTAATCTAGACATTGACGAAAGCAATCCTATGGGTTAGATATGACTGTTCTTCTATCCATCTTTCAATCAATTTTATTTGCTCCAAAAATTTCGTGTAACATTTGAACTAACTTTAAATTATTGATGCATTTGAATCTATGACCCAATAAAAACTCAAAATAGCAGAATTCAGATATCGATGAGTTTTTAAGTTGGATTACTCTTTGATCCACATTACCCTTTGATACACTTTGTTGACTTACGCTTACTTACTCTTTAGAAAAGGTGTATTGTATACTTTACGAGATATATAGAAATACTCGTACATAGAGTATATAGAGATTTATTTCAAATATTTGACTTTACCCTAAGAATTTCCATTTATAAAAACCATAAAACAAGTTTAAACATAATTTATCAACAAATCACGTGATTTACTTATTGTTGAAATGAAGTGCACATGCACTACACTTAGTGGTCAAACCTTTTATTTAAATTGACAAAATTTAGATAAACACGAAAATCAATATTGATTCATCCAAATAGAAAAGATTTTTATAAATTAACTTAATTAATAATTGAGCACTAACCGTAAATGTTGGCCATTAATTATAAACTCTTTATTATATCAAAATATTCTTTACATTAAATAAATATTGTTATTTGTAAGCATGAGATTACGAATATATAAATATTAATCAATTTCATATATTATTAATAAATACAATAAGTATTATTTTTCTATTTTTAGAATTTAATTACTAAAGTATTTTAAAGCTTTCAAATAAAATATGAATTATATTACTTTTTTTAGAATTTTTTACTTTACTTTTCACGTCATTTTACATTTTACTCTAATACTTACTAAAAAACAATATTTATTTCAAGTTTATTTATAGCCATTAATATTTGTTGCGACACAAAATAATGATAAGTAGTCTTTTATAAAATTTTATTTTTATATTTATAGGCTCGTATAATATTTCTATAAAATGTATACGCTTTCCATTTATTAATAGGTTTGCGAAATTCGATTGGATACACACCTTTGTTTAATTTGATTGAGGACGTGGGCGGATGGCCGACGATCGACAATTCGTGGTCAGACGAGAACTACGAGTGGGAAAACGCTTTCGTTTCATTAATTAAAGTTAGAGTTTATCTAATAATGAAAATTGAAGTAATCAATGATAAGAGAAATACGAGCCAAAATATTATTCAGGTTAAAACTTTTTTCCTTTAATTTTGCTTTTTTATATATTTTTTATTTTTATAATTATTTATTTTGTATTAATTTTAAAGATATTTTTGAAAATTTTATTTCAAACTGTTGAATTCTAATCAGTTATATTGAACAAACTTATTATAAATGTAAATTAATTTGCATTAAATAAAACAAAATTAAGGGCTTAAGAAAAGCATAACAAGCGGATGAAGAAATTTTATTTACAAAATATAATTCTATTTTACTTTATTTTTCAGTATTTACTATTGCATAATACTATGATAGAGACATAAAAACAAAAAACTTTTATTTCATTTTTCAAAAGTTATTGTATAATAATAATAATTCTTTATTTGAAAACTTATTTCACAATCAAACGTCATTAAAAATGGTTTATAATTTCAGGAACAAAATTTTTATAGTTTATAATTTCACTTAAATTTTTTAGTAAATTACTAAAAGGTTTGTGTTTACATTCTCTCTACAGATTTTAAGACGTTTGCAAAAAATCCAAAAACTTAATCAATATGTAAATTAAAAGATAAACTATTATCATACAAAACGCTAATAATATGTAAATGAAATTCAACAGTTTTGATATTATTATTAATCAATACATAAAATAAGTTGAAAATTTAATTTTCTTAAAATTCTCATATATGGTCACATTTATCGGGGTTTAACTTTTAAAAATTTTCATTACAATAGTTTATAACAATGTAAATATGGTTTTAAAGAATCTAGTAAATATTGAATCTGAAAATTATGGTCAGCGCGACTATAATTGAGCAATTGTCAGTTATTTATGCATTTGTCAGTGCTGGACACTTACCCGTCCAGGTATGACCCAACCCATCCGACTAGACATGTCTTTGAATCCCTCACGTTTGGACACACTGGTTATGGTCAACTATAATAACTTGAAAAGACTGTTCTTGTTATTTCAACTTTTGATATCTAACCATTTTGATATTATTTGATCACTTTAACATAAAAGAAATCATAGCTTACCATATTTTTAAAAAATAATATATTAAAATTATAATTTATAATATTCATATATTAAAAAATTAGCATATTTTATAGCTATTTCAATGAACACAATGTCAAGTAAGGCATTGTAAGCTTGAAAAAGTTCAAACTTAGAATTACATGAACTCAAACTAAGTTCACGTCCAAACATTCATTATTCTAAGTACACAAAGCTTAGCTTTAGGTTCTTTTTTTAAGCCCTTGATATTCATTAATGACAATAGATTAACATTTCTAATGAATGAGGATTTTTATAAGTTGTCTCACTCTATATGAGGCGATAGAAATGCTGTATTTCTTTCAAGAAAGGAATCTGTCTATCAAGAGATTGAATAACTTAAATAATCTGAATCCAAACATTAAACATTAAACATTAATCTGAATCATGAAATTTTATTTTACAACAATGTTTTTGAAGTTACATTATGAGGATTTAATACAAGGGATATTGTGATCTCTTTTAATTTATTAAAATAATGATGAAATGTTTACATTTTCTTTATTATTTAAATCTATGTACATTGTATATATTGTTTCTGTAGTTTATTAATCTTAATTGAACGTGTTATTAATCCATTAGATCGGTCCCTCGTTATTAAGTCCACAACAAATTACTCGATTTTCTGAAATAAACTTATTAAGCGAAGAAGTGTCGCTTATAGCAAACATTACAGAAGAATTAACCGCAAACAGCACAGACACCACTCAAATAGCAAACGACACATACGCTGTGCGCCAATTTCGGCAAAAATTATTGAATTCTGTATCGCCATTAAATAGCATCGATTACTATCAACAATACTATGAGAATCATATTTTTCATGTCAATGATTTAAACCTGATATTTCCGGGCATTAACTTTTACAAAATATTGACATCCATTTTCAATTCGACAATCGATGGCAATAACCAAGTATTTGTTCCCGACATCGCTTATCTTAAAAAAGTAGGCTCCATTATAGCCTCGACTGACAATAGGTTATTATCGTTATTTAATATTATTTATAGTTATTAACTTTTATTTATTATATATTAAATTTTTGGCCAAATGTTAGTTAATTAGCTATTTATTTATAATCCATTCGACAGAACAATAGCCAATTATTTTGGTTCACAATTAGCGCTGAGTTTTGGCGAATACACCAAAATAAATATGTATGAAATAATAGTGGAAGATTTGGACACAACTGCACCCGAAATACTGCCCAACATGTGCTTCGATTTGACGGAAGAGCTGTTACCCGACCTGTTGGGCCGACTCTATATCGACAATTTTTATCGGCAGAACTCGCGCGAAGACATGAAATTTCTAATCTCTTTGGTTCACAATTCGTTTTACGAGACTCTCAATGAGAGCGATTGGATGGACGCGAGCACTAAACAGCAGGCCATCAACAAATTGGACGCAATGTCGCAGAACGTGGCGTACGCCGACTGGACGGTCGACGACCAACAGCTCGACCGCTATTACGACAAAGTTTGTGCATTTATAACATATAATTGTTGATATTCTCGAAGTCATTGTACAGATTGGAGAAATCTCTTCGCAACAATTTTTTGCGTCCGTTTTACGAATCAACGAAGTCATTCAAGAGCAACAGTTTATGGCACTTAAAAATGAAGACAACTGCAACAATTGGTAGGCCATAAAATTAGCATTTTATTTGTTCAATATTTTTATAGTGTTAGAGTGTCGTAATTAATTAATAGTTGAAATGATTTATAATTATGTTTCGTTGTTTCTTTTAAACATATACTTTAAAATTATTGAATTGACAATTCTAAATCTTTCATTTGGTCATAAATTTTATATGAATGAAAAAACATTTTTAAAATTATTTTTAATTTTGATATAAACAAGATATGGAAAATGGATGTTTAAAATATTTCTTATGGCAAAACAATGATAGACTTGAAACTAAAACAAAAATGCTTGGATTCTCAATTTGTCGGTCCATATAATTTATGCTCATTTTTTGTTGATTGAGATTTCAACGCTGCTTACGTAATATTTTCTTAGACACTCAACAGACAATAAAATAAGTCATTCTTGAATTACAAATTTTTAAAAGTGATAAATCATCGAAGAAATGACTTTTTAAATAAAATCGATAACAGCTTTTCTCTTCCTAAAGCTTGCTTTATATTGATTGTCTGTGTATGTCTAGGCTTAAGTGATATACCCTTAAAATAATGGATTTATTATTCTATTTATTTAGTTTTAAAAATTTAGTATAAAAAACAAATCTTTCAGTAAATATTATAAATTTAATATAAGTTAATATATAAAATCAAATATACCTGATGTTATTAATAGATTGAGTGCATCTAAATATGTAGACGAAAACATTTTATTTAATTACTTTTTATTTGCAAATATTAAATTATGTTTGCTGTTCAGAGCCAACTAAGACCAGAACGTTTTGTGTTTTTTGATATGATTATTAAATGAAGTATTTAAATATAACAAAAATATAAATAATAAGCTTTTCTAAATTAAAAGAAGTATATATTAAATCATACTTAATATTAATTTTTTTTATTTCAGTTGGCCGTCGCATAACGCTATTGATGTTAATTCTTTTTATTATTATTCAACAAATGGAATTTGTGAGTAATTAAAATCATTAATTATGTATTGTAATAATTTATATTTAAATTAATATAACAATCTAAAACTTGTTGGAGCATATGAAGTGGTTCATTATTATGAGCTAATTTTATTTTAATTATATTAATTTAATTAAGAATATTCATTTATTATATAGAGCTCACGTCGTTTGAAGTTTAAAAATTTTAATATTGGATTTTATAAATACTGAGATTTTATAAATTGACATTTAAATTATATTAAATGATTTTCATCAACATTATTATTACATTTTTTTTTATTTGCACAGAAATTCTATTTTCTGTGAAATTTATTATTTCTTAGCATAAAAAATATTTTGATGACAATTCGTTGCGCAATGTTTACTTTTATTTGTACTCAATTTTCGATTATAAAATTTTTATTATTTTTAAAATAACAATATTATATTTTATATTGAAATGATGTTATTTTTAAACTAAATATATTTTTAAATATTAAATATAAAATAAATATTTTAGTAATATTGTGAACCATATTTTAAATTAGTAAATAAAAATTTTATTCTCTAATAATCATAAACTTTGTAAAAATAAAATTTGATATTTTCAATTGAGATAAAATATCTTAACTCTATAGAAATAAATATATTGAAAAAAAAGATTAAATACAAAAATAACCAAAAACGATTTTAATGATAAGAAAAAATTGCTAAATGATGAACATATATACAAGATTAAACTTGTGGTAAATGTGTATTCAAAGCAATTCTTAAATTTAAGTCTTAAGGAAAAACATTTTTTGTAAAACCGTGATTTTTATTAATACTTGCTTATAAATTTATATTACTTACATTGAAATAAATATATTTATTATATTTTAGACTTTCCAGCAGGAATGGCAGAGTATCCCTTTTATATGTATGGCAGACCTATGTAAGTCTCGCTTTCAATCAATATTTATTACCATTTTCACTATATATATATATATGTATATTATAAAAATAATAAAAACTCAATGGTATTTGATTAATATTTTCCTATACGTTAATCAAACACTCTCTCCTTACTTATTCAATAATAATTTTGTTTTATTAAAATTTTGATGTTCTGCGAGCGCTTGTTTCGCTTCGCTATTCAAGTTTTTTAGATGTGCATAAAAGTCTTGCTCTTAAAGTTTTTGTAAAAATACAAATTTTATACTATCTCACTAACGATGATGTAATATTTACTTAATGCATATATATTTGGCAACAATTAAGCAAATGATAATAATTTAATCGAGTATTTAAAATGTTTTCTGGACTATTTGCTATCTTTATAAAAATATATTAACTTTATGTAAATTAAACTTAAAGAATATCTGGAAAGTCTGAATTACATTACATAAAAGAGAAAAAAAAAGTTTTATCTTAAAAGTTAACTTAGAGATAACTTAAAAGTTTTGAATTTTTTATATAAAAAAAAATCATAAATAGATAGATATTTATTTATAGATGAAGTTAAAAAATAATAAAATAAATCGCTCAGTTTATACTTGGAATAGGATCACAGAATTGCAACTCTTACTGATAAATATATAAGTATGAAATTTTAGTGGAAACCAGTGATCCCGGAGATAACACATGGAGTAAGAGTTAGAAGTGAAATACTAGAACACCTGAAAAGCCGTGGAGCGGACCGGAATCGAAACACAGCTAAACAGTGTTGTAAGCAAAGAGTGACGCACAGCGAACTGACGATCTCACTCTGAATTTTATCATTAGCTTATGGTTTACTATTTACTAAACTTTAAAGAAAAATTTTACATTATAAAAATTATTAAAATATAAAATTCTTAAATTTGTTTAAATAGGTCAATGAATTTAGGTTCGATTGGTATGATTATTGGACATGAAATGACGCATGGATTTGATATTAATGGTAATTAATCATATATTTTTAGCTTATTTTGACAAAAGCAAACTATGGATTTGAGATGTCCGTCTGTCTGCCTGTGTTGAGGAGAATTTAGGGTTGAGGGGTGTTATTGAGCTCAGAATCATGTAATAAAAAGAATGAAATGGGATTATAGGAGGTGAGGGTTTTATGGGTAACATACTATTTAAAATGGCCGTTTGTTAAAACGGGCTGTAACTCTAGTATTAATATAATGTTAAAAAATGTTCACAAAAGTACTTAATTTATAATTGGATCAAATTTAATATAAGTTTATATATTACTATTTATCATAATTTATTAATGATTTTTTAAATTGCTTGAAGGATGTCAATACGATTCTTATGGTAATCTTAAAAATTGGTGGACAAACTCAACGAGAGATTTATTTCTTAATAAATCTAAATGTTTTCTTAATCAATACAATAAGTTTTTCTTCCCTGAACTGAATTTGTCAGTAAGTATCATAGCTATTATCGCTATTTTATATCTAATATCCAAAACTTATATATTAGTTGTTAGTAAAATATTTACAATTAAAATAAAAATACTTATAAAATAAGCCAATTTTACTTTGATATTGAAATAACTATTATTGAATTTTTTATTGTGAAATTCAATTTTATTCATTTATATAAATTGTTCGATAATATTATTTCTTTTATACATGAATTTCAAAATTTGTTTATCTAAAAATTAATTATTTATTAATATTTACTTAAATTTTATATATTTTTCCATTTTATATGAAAATTTATTTTAAATTTTAAATGTGTCTCTAAATATTTAATTTATCATTTTTGAATTATAGGTGAATGGTTTAAGAACTCTGGGCGAGAATATTGCTGACAACGGAGGTGTTAATCAGGCTTATAGAGTAATTTTAATTATTATAATTAATAATGTTTCATTAAATATGCATCATATTTGACACTTAATTTGTTTCTTAAGTATGCTTAATCTCAATATCTGTTCTTTTCTAACATAAACACTAATTCACGATTTCATTTATAGTAGCGATTAGTTTATTATCTGTTATTAATGAATAATTATCATTAATTAATTATAATTTGCTTAACAATTTATAAAATATTTTAAAATTAAACTTATATTAGTGGTATTATTATTATATTTCAACATTTAAATTAACGTTCCTATAATTTTTTTTCATCTCTTACATCTTCAATAACTTAATGCGAATTTTTGCATTATTAAATTTTATGAAAATTAGTTAATTTAGAGTAATTTTTAAAAATTAAATAAAAATCTATTTCAAATAGGCTTTGCAATCATATAAGAGAAATTTCAACGACGAAATACAATATCTACCTGGAAGTATGGCTCGATTCACAAGCGATCAATTGTTTTTTATTTCGTTTGCAAATGTAAGTACTATTTATAAAACTCTATTATCTGTAATACAAGTATTTCAGAAATTTTTAATATCGAATTTTATCATTTGAATTTTGAAAGGAATTTTAAAAATTTTCATTATTAGACAAAATAATGTAAATGCTTAATAGTTTTTAAGTATTAAAGATTTTTGTTAAAAATCTTTTAATAAAAAAAATTGTTGTGTAAATTCATAAATTTACAGAAGTTTACAAACAATTTATAAAATTTTTGTTCTATTAAATAAATATTTAAAATATGTTTAAACATTTTTATAGTTAAAATTAAGTAAGAAAAATTAAGTTTTGCTAATCATTATTTAATTAGTGGCTTATGTTAACTAATACTTATATTATTTAGACCTATGATTTAGTAGAATTATGTTTGCAGATTGACTTTGGCTGCTTTCAACAGAAAATTTACTGTCAGATTAAACATAAATAAGGTATAGTTAGCTTTCAGTAAAGCAATGTCAGGCAAATACTCTTTAACAACATTCATGATCAAAATATCAACTTCTGCTTTAATTAAATTTTAATTATAAGAACAACTACTGATCTCTTGATATAAATTTTTTTTAAAAACTATTTTCAATTATCACTATCACTACGCTATTTACTTAGTATAGCAAATTTTATTAAATTTTATGACAAGTTTGTTATTGCTATCACTTTTTAAATATTAAAAATAATTTATAAATTTTATTATTTATTATTTCACATTATGATAGAGATATTAAAAATTTTTAATTATATATAATGAATTTATTTATATATGACTGTAATTTCTTTCCGGGTTCACAGAAATTGAAGAGCAAACTTAACATCAATTAGAAATTTATAAAATTAGCTTACTTTTAATTAAATCTTTTAAAATTATTAGTTTAAGACTTGAAGTGCGAATATCCAGAACGCAATGACGCGATCCAAATGATCAATCAATTGATCGATGATCACAATTTCTCTCCATTTCCTCTTAAGCCTTGTATTGTAAACGTGTGTGCAATATATGAATTTGTTGTGTAACGTCCCTTCATTTATATTGAGTATTGCAAAATTCTCGAGTTCTATACGAGTAAATTTGCGAAATGCAAATAAATTCCGTATTGCATAATAAAGTTTAGTGTATTTTAAGTTTTGCAATCCTCTACCAAAAGTGGTCTCTTTTATAATACAAATAAAATCTAAATGGAATTAAACTGACCAGACGTCCGGTTTTGAACAGAATAGTCCAGTCTTTGATGGCGTTATTGTTTAGTATAGAAATTTTTAATTTTTTATAGTATCAATTTAATAAAATATTTTAAAGCGCGAATATAATTTGTTTGTGTAATGTCCAGTATTAAAATCAAAAAATAAAATATTTAATAAATAAATAAATTGAAATTTAAAATTTAAATGTTTAATTAAAATATAATTAAATAATATATTTATAAGTTTATAAAGCAGGCCATAATAGAATATTTTTTTGATTTATTTTAAAAGCTTCTAAGAGATTAATTTAAGGCTTACTTAAACATTTTTAAAATTTAATAAGTATTTATTTATTTAAACATTTACTAAGTATTAAAATATTTAATAAATTATTGTTATGATTAATAGTCTTTTTTCCAGTTACTTCGCCACTCAGACATTAATCTTTTAAAATTTTCATTTAAACCTCTCTCCCTTTTCCTCTCCCTCTCTCACTCTGTTTCTTTCTCTCTTTCTTTCATTCTTTTACATTCACTACTGATTATTTTTAGTCTCTCTATGCCATTATTAAGTCATATAGTTTTTAAACAATTGAATTTTCATTTTTCGATAAGACTTATCTTATTGTTATCCATAGACTTAATAAATGTTATCCATAGATGTGGTGCACTAATACGAGCCCTAAAGGAACTGCGCTTTCACTCAACACCAGTGTTCACAGTCCAGAATCAGTTCGCGTTAAGGCATCGTTAGCCAACTTCGACCACTTCGCGCGCACCTTTAATTGTCCGCTCGGATCAAATATGAATCCTGTTAACAAATGTATTTTATGGTAATTTTTTGAATAAAATTTATATTTAATACAAACAAATTATTTATTTTTATTTATAAATTATAAATTAAAATATCGATATAAAATGCTTATTATTTGCTCATTGAAGCATAAAATGAATGCTTCATTTATATTTAATGCAGAATTACCAGGTCTGGAAATAATTTTAATTTTTAAACAAATATTTAAATGGGAAAATTGAATGTTCTATCGAATGAAGTATTGAACGCACTAATGATGGTAAGGCATGAGAAAAGCATTTTTCATGTTTTTTTAAAATTCACTTTGAATGTTATCATGTCTGATGTATTTTAATTTGAAATCTAATGATTTAATGCGCTGTAAAACAAGTATTACAAGTAAGTATTAATTAATTTTATTATAAGATAAATTCAAAATGTCATTGTTCTCTAATGACTAACATAACTAATTTTAGTTTTAGCGATAATTCAATATAAAAACTGAACGGTAATCAAATCCATCGAATTTTAATGAGCAAAGCTGTAGAGTAGCATGAATTAAATTAATTGCGCAATACTTTGTTAGTAATCACTACTGAAAATTCCTCTCTCTCTCTCTCTCTCTCTCTCTCTCTGTCTCTGTCTCTCTCTCTCTTTCTCTCTTTCTCTTCTCTTCTCTTTCCTTCACAAATGAGCTAAAAATTCACATGATATTACTATACAGACATAATAAAGAGTAACATTATTTCGTGTTCGAGTTAAATAAACAATAGCTTAAAGTTGAATAATTTATAAGGAACTCGATTTTGATGAATCTTTTGACAAAAATACTTACAATACAAATGGAATCAAGAATTAAATTGATTCAAATCGATAAACAAAAAATCAGATTAATTGAAGCTTAAGTAGAATAAAATGTTTTCTAAAATATATTAAATATGAATTTTCAGATGATTTGATAATAGTTTGATTGTGTATTTTAAAGTTCTAATCGTACCAATTTTTATACACATTTCTTAACATCAAAGATGATCTATAATTTAGACAAATTAGTAAATTATTCTTATATAAAGAAGATAAATATATTTTTATAATTTTTTAGAACAATTAAAACAAAAGGTCTAACAATAAACATATTTATTCGTCGAAATCAATTATAATATTATTAATTAACAATAATCATATGTTAATATTAAAACATTAATAACTTGCAAAAAGCGAGCGTTCAGATACATAATTTATACAATTTACTTAAGTATGATTACTTCGCATAATTCCTTTTATTAAATTATGAGTAAATAAATCAGAATATTGTAATAATAGTAAAAATTGTTGCTATTTTTATAATTGTAAAAGAAGTGTATTAAGAAGAAGTGTTTATTGAAGTTATAGAAAGATAGAAAATTAAAATCCAGAGATAGACACAATATAACATTAGTTTAAAATTTGAGACATCGAGTCTGTCTGTGAATTTTAGATAAATTTTAGATAAGTTAAGATAATTCGTGAAATCACAACTGATAGTATCTAAATTTTTAACATTTAAACTTACATTATATATTATTATTAATATTTATTTATATTTAATATTTAATACAAATATATTATATATAATATTGATTAGTATGAAATTTTTGTTTTATTATTATTTCTGAACAAATTGTACTCAAAAATATCAAAGTTTTGTAAGGATTATAAATACATTTTCTTAAATGTATATAAATATTAATCTTTTAAATCTTTTTAAACCTGAAATATATCTTTTATTCAAGAAATTTCATGATTTTAAAGAAAATTTTAAAAATAAATTTTTCTATGAAGAAAATTTAAGCATAAAAAATAAGTACTGATAATCTTTAACTTAAATTCCATTCGGTATTTATTAATTTTACTAATCTTACATTTCTAGAGTTCAAAGGCTTTTAAACCTGAAATTAATGAGATATTCTAAAAATAAAATATATCATTAAATATAGATTAGACTTGTCTAGAAAAAAAATAAAATTTCAATTTCAATTGAATTTAGTCATTGCAATGAAATTTTAATTAATTTTTTAATTATACATATTTTATTTAAATTCAGAAATCATATAATGTGATATTAAATTTCGAGAAATAATGAGAACGGATTTCAAAATGATTACAAATAACATACTGTAAGCTGTAATTATAATATTTTTCTATTCACTTTTCAAACTTTTTTTAATTATTAATTATTAATTAAAAATTATGATTAGAAATGGAAATTTTATTAATTATTATAAAATGATCATATATTCAATAATGAGTTGTATTTAGAGATTTATAGCCGAACTCATCGTCTGCTGATAAACATCTTTCTTCTGGTTCTGACAAAACTTCTGATGTTTAATCCAATCGGAGTTTTGGCAGACCTGCGAGCAATACGTGGCCAAATGACAGCATCGATAGTCAGCCTTTAAGAGGCAAACCGGACACCAAGTGTTTAGCTTCGCTTTTGTTAACTCCGTTTCAAATAATTTGCATTTCTCGTCCTTATCTTTGAGTTCTACTTTGAGTTTATCTTTTAAATACTTATTTTCCCATTCGAGTGATTCGATCTCTTCGATAAACTCTTCGCGAGTCATCGACTGGTAGTCGACTTCGATGGT
>JAQIYA010000660.1:0-17967 GCA_034699355.1 Microtritia minima
TATATAATCTATTGTGTTTTAACTTTATATCAATAAATTTTGAAGTCAGTAAGTTTTGCAGTTGGCAACTATTTTCGTTGTCATATTCGAGGCCAGACTGTATAGAAATTTTAAATCTTGTTTATTAATCAAAATTACTTTATAGAATAACTTTTTTTTTTTGGTTATTAAGTTGCCTTTTGTTCTATATTATAGATATTAAAATTTATTTATTGTCTTCAAATTGAGACAATATAATAAACAAATTCTTTTGTGCATTATCTTTATTTTAACAAAAATTATTATTAAAAAATTTCTATAATTATATAATCCATTAAGATATAGCACGTAATTTTTATTTATGTTAATTATAACAAAAGAATTTTTGAATTTTAATTAAACAAAATTATATTTGCGACTAAAAAAAGTAAAAATAAGGAACAAAAAGGCCCATTAAATTGAAAACAATTTAAATAATTACATAGAAGACTGTCTCATCCCATCTCAGTCAAGGTTTTCTCTCAAGGATTGCTTACAGCTATGAATGTCTGAACGGTGTTAACGGGAGAATCGCTTCTTTTGATAGGAGAATCGCCGCAACAACTCGTAATCACTTTTACAAGCATTCAAAACAAATTTCACTCAAGCGTGGCATTGAATTTGGAATTAGTTTCCAATTTAACAGGTTTTAGCATTTATTGAATACAAAACGAAAATCTTCTTTTATCGGCGAGACTTTCGCTCGATCTTCATGTTGTGAGCAATTACTAACGTGTTAAGAAGAGGGTAGAGATTTACAGATTAAGCACACTCTTTAATAGGAAATATAATTGGTTTTGCCTGAAATCGTTTGACATGAATATTGTAAGATTATGACCAAATTATTGTTGTATTTAATCTCATTTTTGTTATAAAACAATTAATTGAAGATCATTTTACTGCCACTGTTTGGTGTTTCGTTTGCTATTGAAAGTCGTATCAAAGTTGGTGCCAATCGATGGGCTTTTGAGTTATCAACGAGTGATGGCAATACTACTCGTCAAGAATATGTCGATCAAAATGGTTTATCGCACGGAATCATCAATTTTGTTGACAGCAATTCTTTGCCGCGAACAGTAATTATTAAACCTAATTCGTCAAATTAATGTCTGCTATTTTATTTGGTTAAGTGAAATCAATTTGGAAAATTTTTAAATTTGTTCTGATATTATTTTATAGGTTGGATACAAATTCGATGTCAATGGAGAAGATCCAGAATTTTCCTTCAATATAAATGATACAAAAAAGGTTGAAAGAGACAGCAAAGAACAAAGTTCTGCCATTTCTGAAAGTACAGAGAGTACAGCCATTCCGGACAATACAGAGAGTATTGCATTTCTAGAGAATCAAGAAAATAATAATTCAACAAATGTTTCGGAAACTTCTTATTTGCCTGTAATTAATAATTAGTTTTTGAATTTATTTTTTGCTAAAACTCTTCTGCTATTATGCATATAAAATAAGAATATTTGAAATGTTGACATTTCAAACTTTATGGGATCACAGGGGACGACCTGTTTGGCCGTTTCGGGGCATTTCTGACAAATGAAATTATGATAAAGCATGTCTTGTGATATATGGTTGAACTCCATTTCACGTCAAATAAGGGGTCTCTAGTTTGGGGGTGTGGCAGGCTTTAACCCGTTTGGTAAAACACTCGTATGATGTAATATTAAGGACTATCTTTTTATAAGATCTGACTCTCATTAATAAACAGGTATAAAATATTTACTACAAAACCTCGCGTTTATATATGGTTGTGATTCAGAGCAGATAAAAAATAGCTATTTAGAAGTGAATTGAATTATCTTAAATCTTTTAAAATTATCTTAATATTAAATAAAATTAATTTAAAATAATCTTTTAAGTAAAAAAAAATTAATCAAAATAAATTTGTGACTTAATAAGCAATTATAATAAAATATTAATCGAAATATAAAATAGAAATTACATTATAAAATAATTTTTTAAAAGCCTAATTACGAATCAATTAAAAGTGAAGAGGATTTCGAGGGTCACATATCGCTTAAGGTCGGCAGCTCTGTCTACCTCTTCAACTTTGTGTCCGGAGATAGAGCTCACGCACGCGAGGAAGTGTTGGATGAAAATGGAATCATTCACGGAAAATATGTCTATTCAATTGAAAACAAACAAACAAAAGTGACGGTAAGTTTTCAAGATTTTAAGATAAGCTTCTTATCGCATAGTTTTTCAAATTAGCGTCACATATATAATTTTTTATAAAATAATAAAATCAATTATTTTATTATACCTTTTAGCAGTTTTAATGCTGAAAAAATTACATTAACCTTTAACAGCTGAAATTATTAAATAAAGAAAAATGAAAAAAAAACTTAATCATTAGCCTTAATCCTTGTTAATTGATTTAAATTAAGATTACTTATATTAAACAATTTACATTGAATTTCTTTTTATGAAATATTCAAAAAAACGAAAAGTTAATACTAAGTGATCAAATATTGTTGAAAGTGTTGTTAACTAAACCTGTATTTACAAGTTAATACGGTTTTTCCTAATGGATCATTTATTGTTTTAATTTTACAATTTATTTTAAAAATTTTAATTTTAAGTTATAGTTGTTTTGAAATTATATGATATAAGAATTTTAAAGCAATCCTGAAAATTTAATCTTTACTTTAAGGTAAATTATAAACTGAACACATCGGGAACAGATCCGACGTTTGAAATTTCAATGTATAAAAAAAGCAATAAACCCAGACCTGAAGAAATCGCTTTTACTGTAAGTAATAAAATATTATACTAATTAATATAAATAGTCATCAATTTAAAACTGACAATAAGTTGAATGTGAAATCAAATAATATCTAATTTTTAAATGTTTTTAAGGTTACAATTTTATTACAATGAGATTAGTTTATGAGGGTTTATGTGGGTTTATGTTATATAATTTTAGTCGTAAAAAATATTAATAAGTAATGTATTAATAGTGTATTATAAGTAGTTTATTAATTTATTTATTTAAAAATCAAAATTTTAATTACGAAGTTTCACTCTCGAATCAATGGCAGTAATGATACATTTGTAAAGAATGCAATTTCGTGACTTGAAAATAATGCAAACCTCACACCTTTTTTTCTATATTATAAATTGTTTATTTAAACTGCTATTTTGAAATTATCAATTATGATTGTGAAACGTGATAACACGTTCACTTTCAAACATAACTGAAACTGCGATAATTATTTAAGGATTATTTTATAAGCGTAAAAATTTTATGCCATTCAAAAATTTAAAAGATAATCTTTTTTTTAATTTAAAGCTTGACTTCAATAGAATTTAAATATTGAAACGTTTATAAAGCGAAAATAAAACAAAACTTAAAACATTTATTTTTATTCAATTACTGATAACAATGCAGAATGAATGAAATATTGTTGATTCACGATTAAAGAGAATAATTTGTATACAAATGAAAATAAAAAGTGATGCCAACACAACACATATATCCAAACACTTCTATGTTAACCTTACATGAAGATTATGTTTTTTAATTATTAGATTTAAATCTATATTCTTTTATATTTTATGTTTATATTAACTATATTACATAAGTTTAAATATAAAATATAAAATGTATTCATAAGTTTGTTCTAATTTTTTTTACTAAATTTTATACTTTTAATAAATTCTTTCACATTTTTTAAAATGAAAATATAGTAATTTATTTGTGAATTTGTAGCTTAAGATTTGTTGCAAATTTCTTATTTCTTAATAATTTAAATCTATAATTTAAATTTAAATTAATCAATTTAGTTATGACATCGACTTATATTTTGGTTATATTAATTTAAATTGAGCAATGAATGCGAATTATATTTTCCAAATGTTATTAAACTTAATGTATTAATACTTTAACATTAGTTATATTACTAAATATTTCAAAAGTTATTAAACTTTATATATTATTAGCCAAATCACTTGAGATTTTATAATCCAAATCAATACGAGAAAAGATTGTTTTTGCCGACGATTCGAGTTGGAGGCCAGCCTAACGGTGTCGGGAGAGTGACCATCAGCTCAACCAATCCTCCACATAACGTCGTCGCACCTGTCAATGGCGACTGGTTTTATCGCATTCAATGAAACGCTTTCACATTTGCCAATTCACGCATCGTTTAGATTTTGATTTTTATTTTAAAATTTATATTTAATCGACTAAAAGTAAGGAAATTCAGTTAATAAATAAACAAAATTTAAGTTGAAATTAATAGTATTGATTGCTATCAAACTTAGACTAAAATTGCAATATTACACTAAAAAAGTTAATTTTATGATATACTAAAACTTAAGCATTAATAACCTTCAAAGCGTATCTGTTTAACGCTAATCATAAATCTTTTAAAATTTAATTGAATGTAATAATTATAATTTAATAAAAATAAAAATTTAATCCAATGTTGTTTATATTAGTTGTCAATATCTCATTAAAAAACTAGCTTTTGAGACATTTAAAACCTGCAGCATATTTAACATTTCATTTAAATTTTAATAATTAATCATAATATTAAATAATCACTACCAATAATAAGAAAGATTTTTAAAAAACAAAATTCATATTTAAGTATATATTTAAGTATAAATTTAAGTATTAACGCTTATCGCGCTTATATAATCTTATGAAAACTTTATATAGTTCTGCAATAATTTTAATCATTATCAATCTTATAGATGTTTAATTTCACACAGAATCATAAAAATCCAAAGCATTCAAATTCAAAATTCAATTATTGTTATGTAAATTTACCATAAATTATCGAATATAACGCGCATCTCTTAATATGTTAAGACGCTCTTCGATTCATTTATTGTCAATTAACAAATAACTTGTGAAAAATCATTTGCGTATAAAAGTTTGATGCATGCTTTTCAGATTTATATCTGTTCGATTGTTTGATGTTTGGCAAATCAATTATAACTTAACTTTAAAAATTTTATTAAAATCTGTTCTAATTGTCTAAATAGTCTATTCAATTAGAAACTGAGCTTAAAAAGTCACCAAATTCTATATTTACTGTATGTTTAATTCTTTATTTAAAAGAAACAAAACAAGAAATGTTAGACACGGTCTCAATTGAATGCACTGAACCTGTAATGAAGACGTGAAGTATTTAATGTGTTAAACTTAAGATAATGTGAGACCACTGCCAGACTCGAAGCGCAATCATTATATAACGTCATTCATGTATTCATTGATTTGCACTCATTTTTTGATCACATTTTACTGTCATTTACTTTTCATTTTATAATTTTAACAATAAATGCATTTCTTTTAATAGTTATTCAATTAAAATACCAAAAACATAATACTTAAGAATGAATAAAAGCGAGTTAAGGAGGAGTTGTCGTCTGTTGAGACGAAATGCGAGCGAAACGAGCGATAAGAGGGTAAACGCGGCCCAAACTGAGAGCCATTCGAGCAAAACTTCGCCCGTTTTCGAGTTAAGCGCGAATCACAGCAAAACGAGTGCCAAAAAAGAAGTGCTTTGCGAACGATGTGCGACCAAAATAGATAAAGAGTGGCGCCAAAGTGGAGACAAACGACTGCGAAAGTGGAGACGAACTTACGATTCGCTCTCTAATCGACTCTTAAATGTGTGCATCACTTGTGCTCAACTAATGTCGAAAAGCGATGACAAGTCATTGAGTGGCAAACAAGTGGTGGCGAACGACGAAAAGCTGAAATACGTGACGAACTGTCGCTCATTCGCGTTATCTTTAGTGCAGTTGTTTAACGACAGCGAAGCGCAACGTCTCTATTGTCCGAACTTCAAACACTGCAAACCATGCGCTTGTCTTCAGCGGTATGTCATCGGCAACGGTCTCAACGTTGACGAGTCTCACAAGAGGGCCAAAGGTTTGCTGAGTTTGCTGAAGAAAGCGAAACAATTGAGTCAACAGAAGTGTTACGGAGAGAGTGGTCGAGTGGATAAAGTAGGTCTCGGTAACGGACAGAAGAGGAGCAAAGAGTTCGAGACGTTTGTCATAACGAGCCGACAATTTCTGCGCCAAGAGTTGCACTTTTGCGAGAGAGCCACACAAAAGGTGCTCTTCTACTCAAACAACTTTCTGCATAAAAAACTCAAGACTGAGGCGAACGGCGAGAGAATTAAGCGACAAAAGGGAAAGGCGGCCACCGGTCGGCTCATTGAGATCGCGCTGTTGAGCCAACAGGTTTGCTGTCGACACAAGTGCGTCGAGATGGCGGTCGCGTATCCCAACCTAATCGAGAATTGGCGGCGGAGAGCGGCCGCGAGTCAGTCGGACGCCCGACGCGTTCTCTCCGAAATGCTAACTCCCACTCAGGCGTCGCGGATTAACTGCTATAAGTTTATATCGATGGTGACGGGTTCGAGCTATCGGACCATAACCAGCGTTAATGATTTTATGAGAGATAACGGCGGACTTAGAGAACCGAAGGAACACGGATTGAAGAGATTCTGGCAAAAGCAAAATATCAAAAAACATATTAAGCATATTACTGAAGGCGACAATAGTGGCAAATCGATGGAGAGTCTATCGAACAATGTTAACGATAATAATAATAATAACGATAATACTGCTAATGATAAAAATACTACTTATGTTAATACTAGTATTTCTGTAGTAACTATTCAGTCACAAATATTATTACCTGATTTTAATGATCAACAAGAAACCAGTGATGACCGCGATAGCTGTGGTAACTTAAATATTTAATATATAAGGCATAATTTAATTTAATTTAAAAATCATTTTACTCATATTTTATGCCTTTGCGTTTATTTTACTATATAACTGACTATTTATATTTATTTATGAACTAATGATTTATATGATAAAAAGAGTATTTAAAATGTCTTTATGTATTAAATTCTTCACATAAGTGTTTGTCTCAATTGTTAGTATGAATTGTGTTGCAAATCATAAGTTTATTTTCATTGTTTATCACATTAAAGTTTGATGAGTAACTTGACATTTTGGCAAATAGGCATAAACAGTAAATCTTGATTCTATCAATGTGTCAATTACATTGTAATATTATTTAAAAAGTGTTGAAATTGGTATTTTTTATTTTAATAACTAATTCTAGGTATTTATTTAAATTATCGTGAATATTAAGTGTTTTAGTTTTTTGTTTAGGGCTTAAAAAATTGCATTAAATTTAATCAAAATAAAATTATAATGTAAATTTGTTTTATAGAAGTCAATTTTAAATGTAAGGAATACAAAATTTTGATGAATACTTTGAATATTAAAAAACTGTTAACAAAACTGAATTATGCTTAATTATTATTCGTACCGAAAACTTTAATTCTTAGACCAACTTTAACCAAAGATAAGTAAAGTGTAATCCGAATAATGTGAACCTATTCGTTCTAAAAAAAGGTTAAGCATGTTTACATTAACCTTTTAACCGTTTAATGTGAAGCCTATTGTGGGACAATATTGCGTTCTTAAAGAAATGATTAAACCGTTCTTATTATAGGGGTTATACTGAACAGCATTTTCAATAATTAAACTAAATTTATTTCTAGGGTGAAGCTATATGAGTAAAGAAATAATAAACTATATTCAATTTTAAATTAATATAAACAATAAGAATAATTTATAATGTGCTCAAACAACGAAATAAACACTTCAAATAAAATAAACTAAATTTCTTTTCAATTGCTATAAAATATAAGCTTTATTTCACGCCATAATATTTTGGAATTTAATATTTTAAATTTTGGTTAATTATATATTTAGCTAAAATATCACACTAATAACAATAATTCACAAAGCAATATGATTTAAACTATTAAACTTAAAACTCTCTTATATTTATTTATTTTATTTTTACACAACTAATATATAAAAAAAAGTTAAAATACTTTATCAAATAATTCTTTAACATAGAATGCAATTTCATAATAGAAATAAAAATTGTTTATATTAACAATAGATAATTTTTTTTATCATATTTATGCGTTTATTTTCCGCGTATTTTTGATTAATTGAGACAAAATGAATGAATGGACAAAAAAGCAAAGTTTAGTGCTATTTGTTGTCACTCGCTATTCAATTACAATTGGCAGACGTAATGCCTGCCAATCGCAACGCACGTACGACTATCGACACGTCAGCTGTTAACTACTTGACTAACTAACTATAAAATAGCGATATTAACGCGTCCGACAGCTAATCATTGAAATACTCTGACAATGGTGTTGATGACGATGATTGCGAGAGTGTCGGACGGTCTGCCGCTCGCGGCCTCCGTTCAGGACGACCAACAGGTTCGCCGCAATTCGCACTTTATTTACAACTCTTTTGCTGATATATTTATTTGTCATTAATTGTCGTAAATTATGGTTAACTGTTTGAATCGCTAACTCATAGATTGGTCGAAGTGTTCTCGAGTACCAAAACCAGGCGAAAATGCTGTTTCGTAAGCTGAACGCCAACTCTCCGTCGCAGATGACCATCGAAACGGGCGCCTATTTATTTCAGTGCGTTCATCGCTTTTCTTTTATACCTTAACTTACTTTTTTAAATAGTAATTTTTAACTTCAAACAGTTTTTATCGACATTTGATTTATGTTTGCTATTTATTTGTCAGTTAATAAATCAGTTTAAGAGCGCATTAAAACATACAATTAAAACGCCGGTTATCTAAACATTTAAGTTTATCTAATTTTTATAGTCAATAATATAATAATTGCATTAAACGCAATTAAATTATAATAATCTCTCTTTTAACTCATTACGTTCAAACAATTTCTATCCTTTGATTTTGCTGATCATTTTTATTGTTAGACATTATTTTTTTTCATTTACAGCTATTTAATTGACAGTCAAGTGTGTTATTTAGTGTTATGCGAAAAGACATTTTCCAAACGATTGGCATTTAGTTTTTTGGAAGACTTGCAAAACGAATTCAAAAACCAATACGGATCGAGGGTTAACACTGTTTCGAGGCCTTACAGTTTTATTGAATTTGGTATCAAATTTCTAATATTTTTTAAGGACTATATTAATTTTATTATTTACATATATGCAGATAATTACATTCAAAAAGCGAAAAAGTCTTTTATGGACGCGAGAGCGCGAAGAAATTTAAATCAATTGAATACAGAGTTGCAAGACGTCCAGAAAATCATGGTTCAAAACATTGATGATGTATTGCAACGAGGATTAGCTATCTCTGGTAAGCTTTTATTTCTGTTTGGATTCTCTATTATAATTACGAAAATTGAAAAATACCTTTTTTATTGTGTGTCAGAATTAGACAACAAAGCCAGTAGTTTGCAAATGATATCACAAAAATACAAAAAGGAGGCGAGATATTTGAACATAAGCGCGACGTACGCAAAAGCAGCCGCCGTTGGAGTTGTGCTCTTTGTGTTTATTTTATATTTTTGGATTTTGTAAATCATTTTACACCACTTAAGTAATTCAATATTACACTTATTTGTTTTTATTATACTGATTGTATATTATTTTGTAATAAAAAAAATGATGATTTTATTTTAAAAATGATTACGTATGTATTGTGGTTGTGGGCAGAAATACTGTTCTCATAATTTCGCTACTGTTGAGCGCCAGCATTGGATTGAAATTGTAATAATTAGCATTTATGAAGCCGGCATTCATTCGTTGTGGCGTCGATTGGGATGCGATTATTATTGAATCGCTATCGTTATTGCCATCAATAACTTTGTTTCGGAAGTCGTCTAAACGCATATTATTTTGTCGCTTCCATTTAGTTCTAATTAAATTAGTTATTTTTGTTATCGAAGTTATCAGTATTTTTAAATTGTGAATTACCTTCTATTTTGATACCACGTCTTGATTTGTGTTTCGGTTAGGTTTAGCGTGTCGGCCACATGTCCGCGATCGGCAACGCTTAAATATTTTTGCAAACGAAATCTGCGCTCCAAAAAGTTGAGCTGTGACTGATTAAAGTATAATAATATCGTTAATTAAATAAGCTATGAGTTCATTCACGAGTTAATCGATACAAAATGGTTTAGAATGGTATGTTTGCTTTTCTCGAAAACATTAGCCAATAATTTCATATTTTATATCTTATTTTTTAGATCAAATAATTATAAATATTATTTTATTGTTTTTATTTCATTGTTCTATCGCTTTACAGAAGTAAGAAACTTTTAAGACACTTTGTTAATGCTAAAAACTTTGCAATAACATTGTTACACTTGGTTTTGTTTATTATTGGTTAGACTTTAAGGCCAAAATACTGTTTGTTGAAATGTGTAAATATGTACAAAGTAAAACTTTATTAATTTTATAATAATGTATAATATAAAACCTTTAAAGTAAAATATTAGTGAAGTATTATTAACTTAACATTTAATCACAATAGTTTTTTAAGCACGAAATATAAAACTAGAAAATTATCATTTCTAAACTTACAAGAAAATAGAATAAAAGTTCTATAAATTCAATGTGCTATTATCCAAAATGCTATACTTATGCTAATTTTTATTTCCTGATTTTGGAAATAAGATTCGCATTGATTTTTATAACATTTTTATAACATTGTTATTCTCACATTTTTTTGTTATACCATAGCATATATTTGCTAACCTGTGTGAATGCGGTCCTTCTTCGTCGTGGTTTCTTTTGGCGATTTGTTTTTGTTGAACCAGATTCGTTTGAATTATTTTGGTTGACTTTACTGTCTTTGAAAACAACATTTTTCTTTATATATAAGAGAATTTTTATGCTGAAACATAGTGTTCAAATTTATTTATTTTTAAAAATGAATAAAAAGTTTTTCTAATAAATTTGTCACTTCAAATATGTCCTTAAGTTAAATTTTAAGGCCAATATATTTTATTGGTTATGTATTTTAACAAATGTATGCACAAAGTAAGATAATGTAAAGTATGCTGAGAGCATAGTTAAGTGATAAGTGATTTTTAAAAATAAAAACTTAACATTACATTTTAAACGCAAATGAAAATGGAAACCGATTAAAGAGATAGATTGATAGCTTAAAGAGAATTTTTTTTATTCTACAAATTTTGAGTAAAAACAGAATTTTGTAAATTAATTCTCCTAAATAACGCAATATCTTTATTAATTTTTTTTATATATTTATCTATTTTTGTTCTCCACGAAAAACAAAAACAAAAGATCTATAGGTAATACTGGTGTGTATAATATTGAAATTGAACGCTTAATAGTGATCCTTGGTTTCTATCTATAGTTTTCTATCCTTTGAATATGATTTACTTACACAAGTGTTAGTGTTAAATCGAAAATAAAATTATCAAAATAATAGTGAAGCAATATTTTTCACCACATTTAGGATAAAATGATTGTTTCTTTCTTTTAGTCTGTACTTTATATTTTGAATTTACTTCGGCGGTTATCTAAAATAAGTATTTGAAACTAAAAATGGACATCCGCTGTAAAATTTTGGTAATTATCGCTACTTATAGTACGGTAGATATAAAAAGATATGGCTTTCTCTGATTGGATTTTTTCGCATAAAACGCACATTAGAGTTAAAAGGTTAAAAGCACGGCCAAACTATTAACAGGCTATTCAATGCGCGATCATATATAGTTTCAAACATGCAAAAACTTTTACGCACTTAATGTTCTTAAATAGTCAAAGCGGTGTAACAGTATTTAGATAATCAAAATTTTAGATCCGTTCATATTAGATAAATAAAGTTTAGTTTTAATTTTAAACTTTATGATCGAATATAAGGGAAGAGCATTATTATCTCTCAAAAAATATTATTATCTCTTAATTGCATTTAATTAACACTCCTTTAAAAAAATTTAGAGATTTATTTGGGTTTCAACGACAACAAAAATAGACATCAACGGGATATTGGATTAATTAGCGTTAATGGTATTATTTTGGAAATATTAAAGATAAATAAATTTAAGGGAGAATTTTGTATGATTTATATGATTTTGTATATCATATTAGCTTTGCTGTCGCCGCTGAAAAATTTTTAATACACCTCAAACTCGATTCGTACAGATTTCGATTTTAGCACTTGATTTTTCAAGCATATACAGGATATATGCATGTATAGGATATCTAATGTAAATTACATTCTTCTGATACATTTAATTCTGGTATATTTTTATTATCACAATAGATTCACTGCACACTGGTATGATTAATCAATTTTTCGATTACAGTATATTTTATTATAAAACTGTAATCAAACTGTAATTAATTTAATTTTATGTATTATTTCTTGAATAATCAATTTATGAAAAATATTGTCCAAAAAATTTTGTTTTACTTAAAGATTCCTTAAATTCACTCATATATACGAAAATATATATGGATCCGAAAAAATATTTTGACTTAATCGACAATTTAGCAAAAGAAATATTAAAATTTAGACAATATTTCACGAGAATTAATCCGTTAAAGAAATCGAAAATCACTGATTTCTTCATAAAAAAATAATTATCATTTTATGAGCATTTGTTTCTCTATTTTGATTGCAGCAGATTTCGATTCTCTCGCATAATAGCACAACAAACGCCAGAATAGAGGTTCAGGCGTTCATACGAGTTAGTTTAACATAATTTATTATGATTGCTATTGAATTACATTAATTTTCACTTACACTTTGTGTGACTGTATTGTATTTTTCCCAGTTTTCTATTACTGTTAAATTGTTTTGTAATTTGGTATTTCTTTTTCATAATCAAAAGGGATGCGAACAGACAGATCTCAAATACATTTTTGTCTAATTCAAAATAGGCGCCAATAATTAACTATATTATAGTTAATTCATTGCTGGAAAATTTTTCTATAAAATTGCAATAAATGTTTGTAAAAATAAAACTTAATAAGAAAACTATTTCAAAATATACTTTTAAATCATACTTTAGTCTTAATTAAGATTAAAGTATGATTTAAAAGAAAACTGACAAAAGAAAATTATTATTTGAATAATTATTTAGACGTTATTTATTTGAAATTAATTTGTTGTCACTGATTGTGATCAACCTGTCGTTGGCTTCATTCTCGAAAAGATTATGATTTAAAATGCGCTCAAAACAACCAAAATTAGTTAAATCATCAAATCATTTCAAAACAATTTCTACTCAAAAAATGTTGTAATTACTAAACCATATTAATTAACTAATTATTAAATAGTGTCATATATCGCGTGCAAAACATACAGACATCTATCAAATACATGACTACTAACCTAACAATAAGTTTCGTAATTAAAAAAGTTTGCAAACATTTGACTCGTAATTAATAGTTCATTATTGGTTTGCGAGTTGAGTGACACGTGAGTGACGACTATAACATGCGTTCAGATATCAATAAATTCGCAAAATTGTTAAATAAATTGAGTTTAATTCAAACTAATTTCTGCTCTAATATTGATTTGTGTGCGACAATCAAAGCAATGACGCTCTCGATTGGCCGAAATCGGCATTCGATGTCTCATTACGTGTGCACTCAATTAATATTAATTATGGCCGACACTCGTCGACAACTATTGCCAAACGAATGCCGAAATCGCTTAATTACGACATAACCCACGCTTGTATGGCATCACAACTGTCATCACTGATGATCAATGGCTCAAATGATCGCCATTTCAGGTAAAACTTCAATACTTTTATACTTTTATTTTGAATCGCAAACAATATGTATTCATAAATAATTAATCGCTGATCGCATTAAAATTGATAAGGTTTTGAAATGCAATTATTGTCGTCTTATACTTATATTACATGCCATTGAAAAGCGCTTTCAATACGAAAGTTATTTTAAGATCGCTTCAAAAAAAAGTATTGAAAACTAGCATTTGATGAAAACGATAAGCAAAGGCACACATAAATAGCAATTGTATTCAATGTCTAACACGCTATTCTCATGTAAATTCCTGTCATTTACAATAAAATTCTTACGTTATTATTATTATTATTAGTTTGCATTGGTTTTGTGTGTTACGTGAGAGTGAATAGAGAGTGAATGTAAGCAATGTTTGCTTACGTTAAGATGCTTTGATGCAAATAACGCTTTGCCTATGATTTGCATTGCATTTCAATTGAGTCTACAATAATTGTTTGGTTCGCTACATATACATGTATGTATAGGCACAGAGGAGCGCACAATAGGGTTCGCATCAGTTAGCGATTTATTGAAATTGATTGGCAATAATTGGAAATCGGGTCGTAATGTCGTAATGGCAACACGTCTTACAAAAACATGGGTCACAAGCGTTTGAATGCCAAATAAAAGAATTGAAAATTTTTCAGTTGCCCTCCATTTGAAAAAAAAGCTTTTATACAGCGATAGACTAACTTAAGTTGAGTTAACATCATTGAGTGCGATAATTGAGTTGAGAACTCTATTATTTGGCAAAGTTATAACAGTTAACATCGAAACGCTTGTCATGCATCCCAACTCATTCAAATATACATGTCTTGCATTGGGATTCGCACACGCATTGAAAATGTCACGTGAATGGCGCGCCGCGGGGTCTCTAATTTCGGCTCTCTATTTGCAATATAAACTCGAGGATCGCTGACTATATTTTTCTCGTTTCGCTATTCAAAATGAATATTTACATTTTATTTAAGGCTAAATTTTTGCTCTGTCTGTCAAGAATGTCTCTCTCGATGGGCATAAGTAGGCGGTGGGTATGGTATGGGAGAGAAAGAAACGACTTTTTTGTCCCCCAAATGAGAAACATTTCGAAAACTTTCGCTAATATTGACTATTGAAAACTTTGCAGCTTTTATTTTCATCGACAGATTGCATTTGCAAACAACAGTCCGTTTGATATGTAAATCGAGTTGAAATTGAAGAAAGTTTGCGCATCGGTTCACAAATAAAACTACTTTTAAATAATGATGAATACAATGATGAATGTATCGATAGAGCTAATGACAAATATTAGCTACATTTGAAACACTTTCGTTTGTAGAGTTAGACACAGAATTTGATAACCAAAAAAAACACGATTACTTTAGACAATAAATATTTGTAAACAAAAATCATTTAAATTAAAAATGAAAAACTATTGGCTTACCTGAGCTAACTTTGAGAGCATTGCTTTTACTGGAGTGCATCTGTTGGTTGCGGTGAAGCTCGTCATCACTGTTTCCAATCGCTTCTCTATCCTCATCTTCGTCTTGATTAACGAAGGAGTGATTATCATTGACGAGCGTTAAGATATCTTTGATAAGAAATGATGACTTTCGCGTCGCGTCCATCAATCATAAAAAAAGTAAATGATTTGCCGTAACAACTGTGACCTTTTATGTGACCCCAGCCATAACAGTGTTGACGCGATCATAACTTATATTTACGGATCCGCTCTTAGCCCACCTCAACCAATAAATTTTCTCCTCTGGTTGGCTGATGAGTAGCGGCCTCTTATTTGGCTGACAACTGAATGACTGCATGAGTGGTGCATTTTTGATTAGGCACACAATTAGACGCACTCATGCCTCGAGGGCTGAATTGCTTATTTGCATCTAATGTAATGCAATATAACTCGAGCACAATGCCGTTGCTATCAAATCATTTATTTTTACTCTACTCTAATATGATTTGCATTCATTTATACAAGTTTACACGTAAACTGCGATAGCGTTTATCAAAGCAAATAACGGCGAGAATGAGAGAGAAAAAAATAGACATACAATAAGAGTTGCTTAAAGCTTAAAGCTTAATGGATAACAAGTTAAAGTTATTGCGAATAACAAGTCAGTTAAGCACACAATACACGCCAAATGAAACAAACATTATTGACTGCAAATTTGTTTCAATTTGTCTGTTTCGAGCAAATGTTATGTAAATACGATTTCAAATTTGAGCGATGATGAGGTGCGGATGTTATCCCGTAATTGCTTCACAAATGAAATGATTTTCACACTTTCTTTTTATATCGACTCATTTCTAGCGGCACTGCTTTCGCACATTTACCAGACTCTCATCGCATGTAACAATGCTGAGAGAGGGGGAGACGAGCATTGAAACAAATCAAACAGAAGCCGCATTACCGTTATTACCATTATTACTATGATTACCATTTGCCAAATTGGTTCAATCATGAGGTTTATTATTCTAGTTAGATATAAGTATAGTAAACGCGCGGCAATAAGGGCTGAACAAAGCGGTCCACAAATTGGCTCATTCTATCTGTTGATCGACCAAAAGCTACTCGTATTCAACTCTATCTTTTCTATCATTTCTATCATCGCTTTGCATTAACCACTTCTGATTGAGCTATTTTGACGATTTTTGCTTTTATTCACGATTCGTTGAGCGCTAATACTATCAATTGATACAAAGTTTTGCTGTCGATTTTGATTATTGATTTAGATCTGCCCTATAATGCTAATGACTGAGTCAATACTCTACGATCGACTTGGCTTTCAAGTGCCAATTATTGTCATCTCTATTCTGCTTTGCCTTATCTCCACTATTCTATTAATATTCAGTACTTCAACTTAGATTGAGTGCCCTATTATTTGCGTAATTATGAACTCGATATTAACTAACTTATGGATTATGTATTTTGATTTACTCGTAATATACTCGAAATATATATACTTTGTTTATTTTCTGTCTTGTATTCTTCCGTATTTTCATAACAATGAAGTAAATTTTAAACCACAATCGTTAACCACAAAAATTACTGTTCTTGTATTAAAGGTCAAATAATAATATATTAATAATCGGTGATTTTAAATTAATCATATAATATTAATTAAAAAAAACACTCAATTAATTTTAGTAATAATTAAACATGAATTTCGACGTTATAGAAAGTTGGATTCAAAGTTAACTGTAAACTAGTTTGACGACCAATTGAGGGGCAATTTTCGATTGTCAAATAATACCTGTGTAGTAGCGATTAGTTACTTAAACTGTGTCCTTTGTTAACCCTTAACTTGTATAACGTGTAAACTGTCTGGAAGTTGGCTTCCTTTCAATATAGAAAAATTCTGCCACAATTGATATTAAGGAAGGTTTATATTTATTCAATTGGAGGGTTAATAAAGGCAGTCTTAGTTAATAAAGACTATATGGGTGGCAATTAGCCCATAGAGGCTGGTATTTTTTAAAAATTCCAAAATATTTCCTTTATTAATTAAGAGTGAAGCGCACGGGAGGGGAGAGGAGGGTATTTCTATCATGTAATGGAGAAAATTCTCCCTAAAAATCAATTATTTATTTGGCTAAATACTGATTATAAAATCAGTAACATTTAAAATATTGTTTATATTTGACTATTAAATAAATCAATAAAATTTCAATTTATTTGACTAATTATTTGACAATTTACAACTACACATGTAAGTGTACTTAAAAGTTGTTCAACAACATCGCAAATACATTTTTTCATTTGAATAATAAATAAAAATTGCATACTTTGGCAAAATATGTCAAACGGTAATTAAATTGAAATCTGTGCAAGTAATTGGACAGTTGGAGAAATATACAAAATGTAGTTACATTGAGATAATGATTAAGGAAACAAAATGTTGCAAAATATAAAGAAATATTTTCTTTTTGCAAGCATTTCTTTGCCAAAGTTTTCATTGTTAGTGAGAAATTTGTTTTTAACTTAATTATTTTAAATCTAAGGTTTGAAATCTTATTTTTCCTATCAATTAATATATTAATTTATAATTAATACAGTAATTATTAATTAAAATATCCTTAATATACTTCAATGTCTAAATGCAATTTATGTTTAAATAAATTATAGTATTATTCATTATTATGACACTCTTGATATAAATAAACTTTAAAATAAAATATTAAATAAAAAGTTAAAATAAACAAAAGCTATTATTAATTCAAATATTTATAAGATAACTTTAATACAGTCAGCCCTCGAATATGGCAATAGATGTGTTGGCAAGTCTTGTAGATGGCAATAGATTTTTGATGCCCCAA
>JAQIYA010000661.1:0-17955 GCA_034699355.1 Microtritia minima
TTCAGAAGTATGTTATAAAAATAAATCAATAAATCACTCTCTAAACTATCAAAATCAAACTTTAGATATGATACAATAAAAATTATTTCGAGTTAACTTTATCTCAATTTCAAGAACATAGTAACGATTAAAGTAATAATTTCAGGCGAAACGAAATCCGAGAATTTCGCGAACGGAACTCAATGTCAATATCTGTCATCAATGATTCGACTGATGAATACTTAAAACACGATAAGATAAACGGATATCGAACTTCCACTTAATTGATCAGCTTTTTTGATGTGCGATTGAAAATTGGATTTTTTTTGAAACACTGATCGAATTCAGAATTATTTTTGGATAAACCAGAAATGATTATAAATGATTATAAATAATTTTGACGGGATATTAAAAGCTGATTACTGTACTACACATGTAATAAGTAGTAAATTGTACAATTAATTTTTGTCACTTATTTAGTTAAACACAATTTGTTAAACATAAAGCATCACATAATACTAATATGTGTAAACTAGATATAATTCACTTCATGTAATATTCATTAGTATACGGTAGTGAACAACAGTTCATTTCGTTAATTTTGAATTTGTTAACATAATTGATTACGGATACAAATATATAAATATATAGTTATACAAATATTATATTTATGTTATATTTTTAGTTTTGATTAGATTTGAAGAGATTAAGATTATCAAAATAAAGTGCATAAAAATAAACCTATTTATGTAAACTTATTCAATAAAAAAAAAGATGATAATTAAATATTTTAATGTATTTGTTGTTTCATTGTTGTTTGAGATGATTTAGATTTATAATTTTATATATAATATTACGACTTGGTTTAAAGTTATTTAATGAAAACATTATTCATATATTAAATACTAACAATACTAAGATTGTAATTAATTCTTAAAAATAAATTTATATAATAAAGTTATTCAATATTGATATATCAATATTATGCTTTGAAGTCATTGTAATAATAATAAATAATAAAAAAATAAAGAAACTAAAACAAAGCAATGTTCAATTTGGGATCATTAAATTTGCCGTACGTATCGGCAACATATTTATTAATATAGTTCACTCCCAATTTTTATGAATCTGAATAAACACAGTATTTGGCACGTCATGTACAGTCGCACGTAATAATGTTGGTCTGGATTTGGTAGACCACCATTCACTCAGTGATACCAGCACTTCACTTATAATCAACTCTAAACAAACTTTTTATTTGTGAATTATGATGGTCTCAAACTCCACAGTTGTTGGACAGAGTGTTACGGTTGGCTCATGGGTTGGTCAGATTGACAACATTAAAATAATTAAATAATTATTAATGAATATTAATAATTTCATTTTTCAAGAAAAATTTTCATGAAAATATTTAATTTTATAAATTTGTTTTTATCTAAATATTCTGATAACATTATAAACAATTATAAGGTTATTTAAATATAAAATTAATAAAATTAAAAAAATAATTAAATAAGATTTTATTTCAATTGTCTGTACAGCCAGTAATTTATTTTTAACTTTATTTTTGTATGTAATCGGTTTTTGGGTGTGACTCCGATTAAGCCTAAAACGATAGGAAAAGACATCGAAACATAAGATAGTGTTTTGAAACATAAATTTTAGCAAAAGTATAACATTTATAATAAAACTCTCATTATGTATACAGCCATAAACGTGACGCAAATCTTTTGTGTGATCCTTAAATTTCTCGAAATAGCAATTGAAAAAAATGGTTGCCGTGAGACTTATTATTAGATGAGGTTATATTTGCTCTTCCAATTAAGATGCCATTTGTTTATTTCTAACTAAATATTCTTCTAAATATATGTTTTAAAAAGATATAAAAAATTATTCGTTAGAAATAGAGAATACAACTGCAAAACCATTATGTTGTGAACATTGCCAAACCACTCAATTCTCTATATATAAAACTAAAGCGTATAATTAATTTTTTACCGATAAAGTGCATATATCTTAAAAACTAACAAATGTTGCGCAAACACTATATTATACAATAGTGAGCATTTTAACCTTTTAGTATTGTTAACCCTAGGCTTAAAAGCATAGATTTTAACCCATGTTTAAGGTTAAAGGTTAGTGTGATCATTAACCTAATGTTTAAAATAGACCCACACTCGGACTCTATTGAAGTCTAAGTCAGAGTCTCAATATAAGCCTTTAGAGTTTATTTTACGATTATAATTAAATTATTAAAATTTTCAATTTTTTTCATAGTTTAATTTTTAATTAAAATAAAAAATTAACAAATCTTAATAAAAATTGAAATTTGAATAAATTAAAAATTAATTATTTTTAATAGAAATAGATGATATTGAGACTCCGATAGACTCTGAGACTCTATTTGAGAGTCTGGAGTCCGAGTCACAGACTCCCAAAATTAGACTCCAGACTCCTAACATTTGGAGTCTAATTTATAAGGAATATTTTATAATTATAAGATTAACCTGTTAACCTTGTTTAACTCAGGATTCAATTCAATTCAATTCTAACTTTATTGGCATTTCATTCAACAAAAGCTGGTATACATTGAAAGCCATAAAATTTTAATAAAAAAAATTAAACACATATTAAGGTTAAACGTTAAAGAAAATTTAAACCATTAGGTTAAAAGGTAATGAATTTTTTAACCTTTAACCTTTTGCTCATCACTAATCGAAATACATAATAAATACCCTAAAATCCCATCTTCATTGAAGTTATATTCATTTAGTTTTAAAAAAGAATAAGTTGGTAATTAAATTTAATAAATTTAAATAATAAAATTTATATCTTTTTAATTTATCAATTTTTAAAAAATTTATATTTTATTTAAAAAGTTAAGAATTAAATACATCAATATTTAAGGAATATTTAAGAAATTATATCAGTAATTATATTAGAAAATAAGAGAATTTTTAAAAGAGGAAATTTGTGTGTAAAACAATGGCAAAGAAATCTAAATTACAAACAACGAAATTTTCCTTGCAATTGACAAAAAAATTAGCCTACAAGAGTGTATAACAATAATTAGTTAATTTTTCAGTAAATGAAGTATTTTAAACTTCGAAAAACGCTGACAAATAAAAATTATTAAAGTTATTTCAATCATAAAATTTTATTTAAAGTTTAAATTTCAAATACAGTATATATGGCGACATCTTTTATTACATAATATCAATAAAATGCATTTATTGATAACAATACGAATTGAAAGTTTTAAAGAATAAAAAATTAGTACATCTGTAAAATAATGACTTTCATAAAAAAAAGTAAACAATTATATGTTTACGCAATGAATCATCTAAAAGTGGTTATTATGTGCTTTTCCTAATCACTGTATTTACACACCTCGAATAGATAGACACTTAATAGATAAATGAATTACCAGTGATCACATGAGCTCACGACTAACAAGTTTCAGTATAGCTGTTAACGCAGAATTGTTTTTTAAGTTAATGTATAGTTAATATGGATTTTACTTTCGAGTTTGTCTAACGAGCATTTTAATTCAAATTTTTAATAGTAAACTTTATTATATCGTTGTTTAAGTAAATTAAATTATCATTTAGAATTAAGAGTTTAATTTTACTGATCATAATAAAGAAAAGTTAGAAACCGTTTGCTAAAAAATTTAATTTGATTTACATTTGAAAAATTAAACATTTTTTATCCAACAATAAACAAAATAAATTGGAAATTTAAATGTTAAACAGTGACTTATTATTAATGTGAGTTTTATTTATATTGACATATTAAATATATCATATTTATATTATATAAGATTTATAATAAAATTTATCATTAATTGACTTAATAATTATTGATTTTAACCAAATAATCCTCACTTTAAAATGCTTAAAACACTATTGATTTGTAGTTTATTTGAAAAAATATACAGCCGTTACTAAATTATTTAAAAATGGTAAAAACCCACGTATTAATTATATTATTTTAATATCTATATAATTAAAAATTGCCCTTATTATATAGTAAATTACAACATTTTAAAATAATAATCTGTATTATTTTTAATTGATAATTCAAATATTTTTTTTAATTATAATTTAAACAAATTCTATTAATGAGTTATTATTTATGAGTTAAATGTGGAGTATTTACATGTGCGTACAGAATGCATCTTAATTGCACACCAATTATAAATGTTATTTACAATCAAACCTGTATTGTTATGCGCATAGTTTGATAACTCATTAATAACATTATTTACATTTTCGTTACAACTTCTTACAAGTGAAAGACAGGTTAATTTAAAATAGATGTGCAAATATTCATCAGTTTTACATAATAATAATAGATAACTCGAAAGATTAAATGTAAAGCTAATAAGAAATATATATAATGCTGATTCAGAAGTACTCGAGAGAACTGGACTGTGATTTGTGAGAATTAGCACTTTTGACATTCATTATCAGTAGTTTTATATTTTTAAATGAACTTCATTTATGAAGATATTATGACTATTAAAATAGTGAATATTTAGTAGAAATGGCAAACAAATAATGAAAAACGTTATGCGCATAACACGACCAAACGTAATGCACACTAACAGACAAAGAGTCATAAAGGGTTTGCGATTTCAATAATTTTTAGTAAGCGTTTATAATTATTAGATTCGCAGAAAGAGATAACGATTGACACAAACGCAGAGCTCAACAATAATTGTGAGCACTCGAACCACTTTCGCATTGATATTCACATATATTCGCATTGATTGCGCTCACATTCAAGGCCAGCATATCTGCTATTTCAGCACAAGTTCGCAACTGTAAGCCGTAAAGGGTGTGGAAAGCATTAAATAAGCGAATTTACAATTGCTTTATGTCTGCTTAGATTGGTTTCGGCTCGCATTATTTACTGATATACCATTTAAAGAGTCTAATATGGATGAGAACGGGCGCGCAGTATTCAAATTGGTTAAGTATAGTTATGTGGCACTCCTGGTGTTGGGTCTCTTGGGATCAGTCATATTCTTCATCGCCGGAGTAGTTATATGGGCCGACAAGAGCTACTCTTATGACAGCTCCACGTTTGACCGTTTGTACGACTCGGACGACAGTCGTGTTAATGACAACTATGGAGAATCGGACCGAATTGACGTCACCGACAAAACGGTTGACTTGAATGACAGGGAGTTTAAGAGAAGTAAGTGTGAAGTTTGATGCCATCTCTTTACTATGTCTCTCATTATCATTACTTTGAATAATTAGTTTCGCATACAGTTTTCTCTTCTTTCATTTGAAATTTATTAGTAGTGATATTATAATAGAGTTGTATTACTTGAAGCAAGAAATTCAGTAAATTTAATAAATGATCGATATCTGCGAGTTATTTCAATATATTTCTGTATTCTTATATTTCTGTGTGAATTTTATGTATAACAGGCAATAGTTTTATTTCTAAATTATGTTAAAAATATTTCTTACTTTTCTAATATTATTAATTTCAATTAATGAGCGATTAAATTGTTATTTGATAGATTTAGAGTGAATGAAATCTAATGAGGATTTCGTAAGAAAATATAACACAATATAACATAACAAAATATCGTTACCAAAACTCCTACCAGAGACAGACACTGTCGAGAGCTCTTATTAAACTTCTCGTTTTTACCGCATTGGTATTGATTCGGACTATGCTTTAAGCCGTGAGAGTTTCCAGAAGTGACCGACCATTGCGAGCAAAGAATGTCTGCAATATCGAGACTGATCTTATGAGTGCTACCATTAAACAATTACACTACTCTCTCCTCTCTCTAGAGTCCACAGTAATATTCAATTATTTTGTAATTTGCATGTAATTTACTTATTATTAGTTGATAAAAACTAATAGTAATATCAAATTATTGCGTGAGTTATAAAGAACAGATTCCAATTTTAGGCTCAGATTAAATATAACTTAAAGATAAAGTTAAAGCTCAAACTTAAAGATAATAAAACTTTTTCTCTTAAAATAGAGTGCAAATTCTTAGAGCTTAATCGAATATATTTATCAAAAATATACAGTATCTCTCAAAAGTGTCGATTTTCAGATTTGATCGGCGCAGTGCTAACATTTGGCGGATTACTGTCGGCCACCTTCTATCTCACCGGAATGGTGGGCGCCCTCAAGGAGAACCTCATGATTACCCGCGTTATATTTATTTTGTCCATAATCGGAACGATCAGCCAACTAATCAAAGTGCGATTCAATGTGTTATCGTTTGTGGTGCAGTTGCTATTTCTGGCGCTCATATTCTCCTTCATGCGACTCATTAAAAAGAAGCGCATCGGCCGACAGCAGAACTTCGTCCCCTATCCGACAGACGTGGAGGGAAATGCGAAAACTGCGAGTAATGTGTTGTATTCGCCGTACGCCTATCCGGAAGAACGTCCGCCCAGTTATGAGGAACACGATAAGGCGAAAATTCTCGCCTAAAATATTCAAAGTTAATTCTGTTTTTTTTAGTTTCCTTTTGTGGATATTTTTTGCCTGTATTGGATTATAATACTAAAATTGTTATAACTATTGTTTACTTTAATAATTACATTCTAATCTATAATATTTAGTACCAGTGTTTTTGTTGTTCAGGATAGGCTTTCAAACGATTTTTAAAAAATTTAATTATTGTAAATGTATTGCAAAGCGTTCACAAAAATATATAACAAGTTCGTTAGTTATACAATAAATAAACGTGATATACACGTAATTATAAATGTTTTTATAATATCGAATGTGAACATAACTATTTAAAATTCTTTAAATTATTTTGTTAACAATTTCGATCATTACGTTGTTTTCAAGGGTGGTTTAAAAAAATTTAAATATCAGTAATAGAAAATTATTTGAATATTTTTATTCTTCTAAGGGTTTAAATAATAAATTTAGTAAAAATACTTTATTGAAATACTTTAAAAATAGTTATTAAAAAAATATTGAAACAATTTAATCTAATTAATTAAAAACATTCTAAACTATGTATAAATAATGTTTGTTATATTATTTTTTTCTTATTGTTTATAAAAGCCTATTAAAAAAGTAAAAATAACATCATATCTTAAACTCAATGACACTGATAAAGAAATTAATAGATACTGTATCGAAATTTAGAAGTAACAAAATATTTTCATTGTGAAATTATATAATGTTGACACAGATATTTTTACTAATTTTTGAAAAAAATTTATTATTTATTTGCTCTGACTGTCACTAAAACTGGTTATTTAAATATATTATTTATAACATTATTCTCTATTATTACTCTATTATAAATATTATTTTATTATAAATGCTTTCTTATAATCATTTAAGTTAAGATACGTTTTAATAAAGAAAATAACTTTTAAAAATTATATTTGTATTCAATATTATTTGATTTAAATTTTGTTAAAATATTATTGTCGTATTCATTTTATTTTAAAAATCGGGTCTTGTGTTGATAAATGAATTTTGAATGATTTTTAATATCAAAATTAATCCTGTTTTTATTATTTTAAAGATATTTTTGGCCTTTAAAATTTGTTTCAAAAATTCCTACTTTTTATCTCTAATAGAAAATAATACGTTGTTTTATAATACCAAATATTTCAATCAAGGCATTCACACCTGATTAAACAAAATAAATATTCTCAGAATTGAATAACAATTATCTCACTGCTATGCTTTCAACACTCATTTAATTCGATACTTTAGTTTTCAATTTATTTTGCTGAGTAGTTATACTTTAATTGATAACATTTAAAGTATTTGTATCTATACATTTCACGCTACATATCACATAAACATTAGCGTAACCCAAAACAATGTGACATTATTTGATGGTCAACACATAGTCAACGTGACAATCATTTTTTCTTCACAACTTTGATACTAAATTTAAAAATCGAAAATTATTAAATATCACGATATGACAAGTTTTGTCGAGATATATCTAAAGATCTATAAGATCTTTAAGACTTTTTATACATAGAAAGGTCACAATTTATTGCCTATTATTTTATTATTATTATAACTGTAGATTTATGATAATAACTAAGATTACACACAATTAAATTATGTTAACCACCATTCAATTGTGTAAATGAAACTCAATCCTATTAACCAAAAATATAAGATTTGTGTTACTAAAAGAGAGGTCGAGTCTAATAGTGTGTGAGCTGACAGTCTGTCGCCACCATCGCTGTCCGCCGCCAATCACCACCGTCTGACTGCATCACCTCTGCGTTAGATTATCGATTGATGAGCGCAGTGCGAGACTCAATGAGAGGTTGAGAGAGAAATTCGAGATGCTTTACACTCTTTGTTACACAAAAAGTATATAATTCAAGGTTAAGACCAGCGCAGACCGTTTCGAGATTGCATTTCATCGCATTGGATCGCATTTGAGGCAAACGCTGAAGTTGTCAGCGCTTTCTTGTCATCCCTTCTCGCATCGCTCGCATTGACTCCAGTTTGTCATTATATCAAAATAACAATGTTTAAGATAATCAAGTACTTGTACGTAATCGTACTGACGCTCGGACTGCTGGCCTCGGCGTTGCTGTTGGTGGTGGGCGTGTGCGCGATGGCCGACAGCAATGACAGCAACGCTTTCTACGAGAAGTTCATTCAGATGTACGGCATCACTGCCGACGACTACGGGCTCGTTATGGGCGACCGCAGCGATGGTCGACTCATCAAACTGAAGAACACGGCCGAACAGTCGCGCGACAGTCTGACCGACAACGTGTCCGTCTATTCGGTGGCCGTCATCAGGCCTGCCATAGTTAGCGACGCCACACAACGCCGGTGTAAGTGCTCTCTATTTTCTGTTTATATGAATGTGTGCGCATTAATAAATGTTTTTACAGTTATTGTTAACATGTTATATAACATAATTGCATAACAGTAATAGATAGCTGTAATAACTTTACAAAGTTATTACAAGTTGACAACATTATCGATAGTAACGGGAAAAATGCGGCGCACGATATCGACCTTGACTTTTACCTAATTGTGTGTGTTTTATCGTCAAATACAGCTTAAGCGCGACACAGAAATACTAAACCTTTATATTGAAATTAATATTTTATGCTAAAATTGAATAATTAAGGGGAAGTAAAATGTTAAGGAAATAATATGTGCTTTTAATTAGAGATAAACGATTTCGGTTTGTGACCGCATTTAATTGCAGAATTTGAAAAATTGATTTTTGATATATATAACAATTTCACCTAAATTTGCGAATTTTATTGCATTATTAATTTATATTTTAAAATTTGCTTTTACATAACATTATATTATGAAATCTAAATTAAAGTTAGTACAAAAAGTTAAATAATTGCGATTGGATTTAAGCAAATATTGTTGAGGATTAAGAGCATTTTAAGTAGTGATGGAAATTTTAACATAGGTTGACCTTTAAAAAAGATATGCTATGCCATAGATATAAGACAAAACACTTACCCAAACCACTATTATCACTGATAATAGTGGGTTTGCCTAAAAAATTACAATATTGTGAAATTATAACGATAGTGAACAAAAATAAGATATTTAGTGTAAATTAAACAAAAGGAAAAAATCTAATATGGATATGTAATATATGGTTAATTTTCTGCACTCTAGATCTGAATGAAAGAGTCGAATTTGCTTTATATTTCACATTTACTATAAAATCGATCGCATTTAAAATAATTATGATTCTCTTTAAATGTCATTCCACAATATTTTGATGTAAATTCTACAAATTTTAACATATATATAGTTATAATAATTTTTTCAAGTTATTGCAGTTAAAAATTCAATTTACTACAATTGCAGTGAATTTTATTATTAATAAACAAAAATCTCACTAAATAAAGGACTATTACTGTAAAAATTCAAAACGAGATTTTAATAATAACAGTTTCTAAAACATTCCACTAATACTCGCCTATATTTCGCTTAAATTTTGAACATTTGTGAATAAATAGTTTATTTAAATACGAAATTTATGACATAAGAAAGATAAGTAATTCAAGTTTAGCTCTCTTTAAGTCGACTTTACTGACACAACTGAGTATAAGTGTATTATATTCTCAGTTACGAAATAAGTGACGACAGCTTAATTTGATTTATTCGCTTTATTGAGATGTTTAGAGTAAATGAAATCCACTTTATTACAAAGTATGTTAGAATATATTGAGTTAACCATTAGTTAACAAATAGCAAAACAGTTTAACTCTCGAAAGTCACGTTTTATGAAAATAAAGCCTTATATTATTAAATATATTAATAGGCATTTTTGTGCCCACTGTCAGAACTTTTTATTATAAGAATTTCTTACTTTTGATATTCGTGACACAAAATTACACAACAAAAACTGTCACGAATATCAAAAGTAAGAAATTCTTATAATAAAAAGCCTTATATTTTTTATATGCTTTATTTGAAATAAACTCCAGATTCTTCTTAATGTACATAAGATTGATTAAAACATCATAACTGTTCGTATATAAATAATCTATAGTTTACAATTATTTTTGAAAAGTAAATAAATAATACTTTAGTTCAAATAAAATTTATTTGTGCTCATACAATATTAATAAAGGATAAAAATTGATTTAAAAAATTAAAATACATATTTATTTATAAAATTACTAGCATTTTTTATCGCGGCTTCGCCTCTTTAAAAGTTATTATTTTAATTATTTTATTTTTTTCTGTCTGTATTTTCTGTTGAATAATGCCTTATTTCAAATTTCAACAATTAAATTTTTTAATAATTTATATTTTTTATATTTATTTAAAAATATAATTTCAATAATTAATTTCAAGAATTAAAAGCATTGATAAAGAGACACATTTTATAATTTTAATTAGTTATAGAGAACATTAATTGACAATTATTGTTGTAATTTTAGATTAATTATTTTTGTGAGTATATCTGATTAGTATTATGTTTAAATTTTTTCACTGTTAAATTTGAATAGAGTGTTATTTTAAATTGTTATTTGTTTATTCATATTTTAATTCTTCATATATATTATGTAATTATTTTAAATAAATAATATAAAGGACTAATGACATGTCTCTGGTACGAAAATAATTTTATTTTAATTTTTATACCTGAAATATTTATAGAAGAAAAATATACAATTTTTATAGAAAAAAATGTAAAATTGTAATTATTAGAGAGTAAATTAAAATTTGAATAATTATAACTAATTATTACATGTAGAATATTTTTATTTTATAAATTTAAAAATATCTGATTTAATAAAAACATTAGTATAATTTTCCAAATTACTGAAAATAAATTTTATCAAACCACTTAACTGTAGCAAAATGTAGCAAAATATTTTTGCTAAATTACTGTATTTGTAAATTATCCAAAAAAATGAGCAAAAGTCAACTGTCAAAAGTCAAAAGTCTAGCGTTTTAACCAGAATTTTTCATTATAAATTATTAGTCTTGAATTATTAAAATTTAATTTGTTTCTTATTAGCAGTAAACAAAGCCTGAAACTAATTGTAAAATAATTGTGATTATCTTTCTAATGCCAGTTTCGATGAGCATTTGTATGATCATTGTTGGCTTGATATCGATTGGCCTACACGTGATCGCTCTGATCGGTGCCGTCAAAGAGAACGCCAACATATCCACCACAATGCTGGTGCTGGTGATCATCGGATTCTTTTCCCAATTTCTGTTGGAGAACATCAATGCGCTCGCCATCATAACCGACATGCTATTCATCGCTCTGTTGGTCACATTCATAGCGATGATTCGCAAGCGAAAGGCCAAAAGCCGTCGCGATTTGGCTGTTGTTCGCTCTAATGTTGACCAAGAATTGGGTGCTAAGAATGTTTACGATGAACAGCATTATGAAGCCGTTGATGGACAGCGTCCTCCGCCTTATGACAGCTTAGAGAAGAACGCATTTATGGCCTAATTTGATAACTAATACTCTGCGGTGGCTTCCATTTATGTTAGTCGGATAATTGGCGAACAATTTTTTATATTATTTTTTATATTATTTTCATTATAATTATCTATATTAGCAAATATAAATATATTATTATTAGCCCTTAGTTGACATATAGTAAATTAATATTGTTAAATAAATTATCACCATTTAATGTGCTTTTTATGGCAACGCTTCTCCGATAATACTGTGACTTATTTATTGGTATAATAATTATTTGTAATGTAATTAATTAATTAATGCCATCATAAATGATAAATGCATTTATTTATAATGAATTGAAATATTGTAAACTTATTTGCGATGAAAACTTTTTATCACTCTAATTAAATTTTAGTTTAGATTTAATAGATTGATTAATCTAATATATTAATTATTACTTTAAATATATAATATATATAATTTATTATGTATAAAAAGTATGACTTAAATTATATCTGATATTTTTGAAAAACTATTTTAGGGGATATTTTAAGCAAAATTATGTATATACTTTGAAAATTGTAAGTTTTCAATTATGTATTATGTAAAGCAAAAGAAATGAGTAAAATAGCTATTTCCTAATATTATTATTTATCGATTGAAATTTTTCTTTAATAATTGCATTCAATTGTTGAAACAAACAAAATTGATAGATAGCTATAGTCTCCACCTCTCCATAAAGAGCAACAATTAGTTATTGATTTTCACAAATCCATATCAGTTATCTTAAAGTTTGACTTAAAATTCTCTATGCATTCTGTGTTGGCATCAATAGTGCGTCGTAAGCCAAACGCTAGCGATGCTGTTCGCTATGCTTCTCAATCTATTCTCATATCGATTCAGTGAAGACATACGGAATGACGAGAAATGGGTGTCTAAATAATATATGAGCGATTATGCTGTTCACAGCCGTCAAATACACTTACATTACCATCCAATTACTTAACTTATTAATGTATATAATGGTAATCATATGCGGGGTCTTTGCGCTGATCAACAGGACGAACAACAGCGACATGTCTTACTTCGAGCAGTACGGCATGGATTTGACGGTCAGCCAAAACGAGATGTATAACGCGCACAAAACCAAAGGTCAGCTATCTTTATCATATATAATCAAATTGAAATTTTATGGCATTCAATATTGGATTTGATTTTCAAAATAGAGGGAATATTTTCGGCGCTACTATGGCTGGTGTTTGAAGTGACCGCAATCATTGGTGCCGTTCAGGAGTCGGTGAAGACCACAAAACTAGTTCTCATAGTATCGCTCATGACTACGTTTATGTTCACGAAATGGTCTCAGCTAAACATGATTATTGTTGTCCGAGAAATTTTTCACAATTTACTTATTGCCACGTTTCTGCTGACGCTGAAGAGGAAAATTAAATCTCGTCCACCAGAAGGTTGTGTCGCTCACAAGCAAAGCGAAGACACTGCCGACCCAAAGAATATACCCGCCTATGTGTGAAACTGTTTGCGCCCAACTCGTCAAATCTAATTGGTTAAGCTTAGAAATAATTATCTTTAAGAAAAATGTTAACAATGTTTTCCACGACAGTCCAACAAATACTTTTGGTAATCAACACTTTTAACTCATTAATGCTAACATTCTTTTCAAACGCTTACTTAATTATTTAGATTTTCGATGTTTCGGATATACACTATCATAACATATACTCAGTCTATCATTTTTTGGATAATTTTTTCAAGTAATTGTTGTAATTACTGTGTTCAGCATATCTACCAAATATCGTAAGCACAAGAGTATATTCAAGATTATACTCGCAAATCAATTAAAGACTGCGTCTTCCAATACAATTCGATGATCAAAGTGAATCGACAGATCAAGAATGCATTGCTCTTCTATTGCGTTTGTTTCAATTGAGAAAGACTAATAAATTTCATGTTTACTGTATGCTAAAGAGTAAGTATTTTGTAGCAGACAATTGTGTGTTATAAGTCTCAATATTTTATGAATGTATTGTTTGTTATTGCCGTTTATTATTTTATATATTGAAATTGTAATTTAGAAATGGTTTCAGAAGTCATATTTTATCTGATTGTTATCATTTATCAAATTTCTAGAATTTATTGTCAATTATTAGAACATAAGAGAGAAATATTAGGTGTAAATTAAATATTAGTTAGACTTGAACGCTAGTCTACAGTAAAAGCATAAATATTTTGATTCGAATGCAATTTTAGGAATTAAAATTCTTATGTTTTATTTCATCGATAGTCATTCAATTAGTAAAATATATTTGTAAATTTAGAACATTGTAACAAATTAACTCATTTTAGTTTATTTGAATTGTTTTGATAAATATTATGTTGATTGATCTATAAAGTTAAATAAATTTTAGTAAAATGCATACAAATTTTAATGCATATTTGAATTAAAATTAGTTACATTTTTTAATTATTTGTTTACTTGTATTGTCTCATTTTTATGTAGAAATAGTAAACCATAGTCGTAAGTAAAATAATTCATCCTCAATCATAATTTTGAGATTTTAAAAATGTAGTGTTATGTTAGAAGGAATTGATGGTGTGCTGCAATTTCTCATATATCTGCTGGTAATACTGGTAATACTCTGAAATGATGTTTTTCTAATTATTTGTATTAATTTTTAACACGTGATGGCATTTTTAAAAATTACTTTATTACTTTTTACAATAATAATCGCTAATTTTGATACCATTTTATAACTTCTTTTATTTTTTATTTTAATTTTTATAGAAGTATACATTTTTTTCTCAATTTAGGCAATTTTTCGATTTTGGCACAATTATATTCCAAAAACCCTATCCAAGTAATTCTAAAAAATTCAGATTTAAGCAAAATTCGATTTAGTTAACAATTTTTTTTAATTATATTTCATGTAAAGAAGAATACAGATAAAATTCATTTTTAAATTATAATTCGTTATATAAAAAATTTATCAGATAATTGAATTTGAATCAGAGATTTGAATGAATTCAAATCTAGCGAAAGACTCTTCGAGTGCTTTTGCACTCCTCATCAGTTTTAATATACAAATCTGAATTTAAATTACAATTATCTTATAAATTTTTCATGTTATGAATTCTAATTTAAATAATTTTTTTGCCCAATAGAGTTGCCTAAATCTGAAAGAACTATAATTTAAATTTAATAGCGATCTTTCAAAATTAAAATATAAAACAATTATGAATATTTATAAATACACTATTTATACAAATTACGGTAAATATTGCTATATTAAAAACTTAATTTAACGCTAAAACAACCAATTTTATGTTCGATACATGTAAAGACAATAGTGATTATTTGTACTATTATTAGCACAGTCTTTAGTTTAAGCTCTCCTAAAGTGAATTACTAACTTAAATTTGTTAGATTCTAAAATATTTTTTCAATTAAATTTTGATTTAAATTAAAGTCATATTAAAAAATTTAAATAGTATTTAAAAGTTCTATACTTTGATTTTTTGCCTGGTTTTTTCATTGTAAATATTATAAGTTTTGAATGCATTTTCTATAAAAACAAAAAATTAATACCATTTTCCTTTAACCTGATTATTAACTTTTAGTAATTTTTATAATATAATTAACTAAAAAATTCACAACGAAACTATATTTTCTGGTCTTTAACTTTTGACGAGAAGAAGATGCTGCCATACTTTGACTACAGGCTACGATTTTATGATACGTAGATGTGGTCAAATGTTTTGAGAGTTTCCTGAATAAGAGATGGGAGTATTGTAAACAAAGAATGCACCTCTTCATCAGGTTTGAGCCTACGAATCCTACTCAACAATCCTAATCGGCTTAACCGCGCTCTACTCATTAAACAACAATTATTCATTAAATATATTGAAATTAATAATGAATTTCAATTATAATTGCATTATATTAATATTGATGTTGAAGTAAGTATTAATTATTTTCATCAATAGATAAACAAATAACAATAATACTTATTTTAATTTGTTAAAAATAGCATTTATCGGAAAAGCTTATTCGTCTAAAAATAAAACTAATTACAACTTCTATGATGAATAATTTGACTTATATTTGTTGTTATCAAATTTATCGTTTAACAATTTTTTAACTTATTTATATTTATGAAAATTTGCGTAATAAAACAAACTGTATTATTGAAAGTTAGCTTAAGGCTAATAAGGCTATAATAGGTTAAAGTTTAAAAAATATTTGACTGATTAATAATAATAAGAACTTTTATTTATCATAAAGAAATTGCTAAATTCTCTTAGAAAATTAATTTTTAAAAGTAAATTGTGCACAATTTAAGGCCGGCCAACATTAATCATCATCATTATTATTATTTTTAAATTAATATAATTATTTTCTATAAAATAATAGTGATATTAATTTATAGGAAACTAAATGTTATTTATGTTATAGTTTTATTGAAAAGTTTTATTAATGAATTTTTTTTTTTGGTTTTTTATTTGTTTCTGAAGTATAAGCAGAGTAATTATTTTTTTATTAAAATTATTATACATTCGTAAATTAGAAATTAATAAATTATATTAAATTAGTTAATTTAATATTAAAATATCCGAAAAGGTTGTTTGTGTTATAACATCTCTCTGCCATAATAAGGTTCGTATACAAACTTACTTAGTTATCGATCCAAATTTTTTTTCAAAAAAATTAAGTAATGCGGAGTAAACAGGAAGCAGAAACCATTTGTTATTGTTATCTCAATGACCAGAGTTATTGAATTCATCGATGATAATTCATTTTTATTATTTGCAAAATTATAAATTGTTAATAAGCGGTCACTGCGAAATATGATCAAATTCAAAATACTCAAATTTATTTTAATTATAGTATTAATAATAGGATTGATTCAATCGGCAGTGCTCTTCTTAATAGGCATCTATGCCATCAGCGATGACAATCTCAATAATATGGAGTTTTACGAGCAAACGTTGGATTACTATGACATTAAAGCTAGTTATGATCGTCTCGTTTCGAGTCTAAACATTACCCAAGAAATGGTTAAGCTTTATAGAGAGATGTCAACAAATCAAACAGAATTTACCGAATCTGACTTCAATGCCTACGATGAAGAAGTCTCGGAGAAATGTAATTTCTATTGTCTTATTTATTTATTTATCTAAGATAATTCCGCATATTATGTATGTTATATATAATTTTATAATTACCGCTATTGAACGCTACTCAAAATAGGCAATATTGGCAAATATATGGCTTTTCTCGGACTTGTGTCCTCTTTCTTGGATGCCATTAATATTTACGGCGCCGTCAAAGAAAACATCAAAATTACCGCAATATTATTAGGGCTAAACGTATTTGGATTAATACATAAATTAATTCAGCCGACAGTCGATCCGTTTGTCATAATAAGCTATTTAATATTTATAGCATTGCTGGTGACTTTTATAGCTATGATCCGAAAGCAAAAAACCACAAGAGAAGGCTCGAGAAATAAAGGCGAGAACATAGAGGCGAATTGCGGCAAATTGGCCACCGGTCCGAACCAAATGATTTAATACAGTTCGCTTTCTTCTGTATTTACGCGTTTGTCTTCCATATGGAGAATTAGGAATTATAAATTTATAAATTCGAAATACTTGCGTATAAGTAATTGTTTATTGGTTTAATATAAATTTACATAAAATGCTCTATCTATCCTTATTTTTTAGCTAATCATGTTCTTTTCATCACAATAAAAACATTTGTAGCGTGATTTGCATAAAGTGTATATTTGTATACTAAATTTATATTTTGATTTGAATTTCTAATATAATTCATATGTTAAAATTTATCGATAGAATAAATATGAAAAAATAAAACTTTACAATTAACAATTATGTATCGAAATACAAATTAAAATATATAAAACTACAAATAATCAAAATATCTTAGATTTAAGAAACTAAATTAAAATTAAAAGTAAAAATTGAAAAATTTCATTGGAAACCATTGTTGAAATAAATTATTAAAATATAAATCTTATATAAATATAGAG